>PVHY01030603.1:0-13309 GCA_004024945.1 Uropsilus gracilis
CCCCTTCCGGTCCAGGTGGGGTCTCGACGCCCCATCTCTGGTACTAGAAGAAGAGGACGCGCCTTTGCTTATCTTAAGCAAACTACTTAAACCCCGGGGGTAGGAAGAATGAAGTGTCGCCCAGCGTCTTCCTCCTCCAGGCTACTCCAGCTCAGCTTTCCTGGAATCTCACGTGTCGCCTGTGAGCAACCTCGAACGAAAAACGCCGGGAGGCCTGGAAACCCGCGGGGGAGGCGAAGCCGGGAGTTCTGGCAGCGGCTCGTCGCCCCCCTTCCTCCGCCCTCTCCTCCCCCGGGAGCGGCGGGAAATTATTTATTAAAACGCCGCCCGCGCTCTCATTTATTTGCGGTGAATAATCCTCGGCATCTCAGCGCGTTTATTAAACCTTTCCCGTCCCCGCATTACTTTAATAATAAATCGCGTGTCACTTTCCAGCGACGTTATTAAAGCCGTCCGCGGGCGGGCGCTGAGGAGGGGGAGGGGGGGTGCAGCAGGGCTGCTCCTAGTCCAAGCCGTGGGCCCCGAGCCAGCAAGGCCGCGGAGGGGGGATCTGAGGCTACAAGGCGGTTTACGCAACAGCCCGCAAAGTCTGCAAAAGCGATCGAAGAGGAAGGGTCCCGGGGGCGCGAGCGACCCTCTGATTTGGTGGCGCCGGGGCTCTGCAGGTGGGCGTGACAGGGTAGCCCGGCCGCCAGGGGGCGCCTCCGAGCCCCGCTGGGAGTGAGCCCCCCGCCCAGAACCAGCTTGGAGCGGATGCCCAGGCTGCCCGCCACGGGAACCCTGGGCCCTCTCTCCGCTGGAACAGACCTCCTTCAGGTCCGGCGGCCGAACCGCACGCGGCCCTTCCCACCTCATCCCCACTCGGACACCTGTCCCAAGTATCCGAGCCTGAGCGGTCTAGTGCGGCTCCTGGGCGCCCGACGCCAGCCGGAACCCGCCGAGAGCTGAGCGGAGAGGGTATCCGCCCCGCCCTCAGGTCGGGGATCCTGACTCCGCCCTTCCCGAGAGGCTCCTGCGACGGCCCCAAAGGACCAGTCAGACGTCCCAGCGACTGTGAGCCCTGAGCGGTGGCGCGGCCCGGGGCTCCACCAGTAGTAGCCATGGCCACCCCCACACTCGGGGCCTGGCGGGCTAACGGGCTCCTTCCGTCCGTCAGTGTCCCGGGGTTAGGTAAGGGCAGTGTGAAGAGAATTTGGGGAGCCGAAGAGTGCGGGCCCATGAGGGGCAGCGTCAGGTGCAGGCAGGTGAGGTGATGGGCTTGCCAGGACTGCCTGGGATCAGCCAGGAAATGGTGGTTTCAGGGTACAGTGCAAACCTCCCTCCTCCATCCAGCTTGTTTTATACCAGGGCTCCATCCCCAGAGACATGGTTCCTACTCTGCCTGGAGAGGAGGGGTGAACAGCCCAGTGGACTACAGGCTGGGGCATTGCCCTGCCCCACCACATGCCTCCAGCCTTCCTCCCTAGAGCACAGGGAGGCTCTGCCTCAAGATGCCTCGGGTTCCCCTGGCAGGAGAGCTTAGAAACAGGACCTGCAACTCCTGGAGCCGGAGCCCCACTTCCATGGGCTCCTAAAGATGACAGTCCTTGCATGTGTATCCGTATGGACCTGATGTGCGCCTGCATGTCCCCGTGTGCCCAACCTTTGTTGGGCAGCTGCTGTCTGTTTTACGTCCATACAGAGTGGTCGGTCGGTCTAAAACATGGCCCTGTGGAGACCATGACCCATCTCTCCGCACAGAACTAGACCACCCTCCACCGTGCTCTGCCAGACAGCAGATGGGAACAGTGAAGAGCACTGTGGTCAGTAAAGGCAAAGGGACTTAGGAAGGCAGGAAATTTCTAGAAGGTCAGTTTTGAGGGAGGATAAGTTGAAGTGAGACAAATATTGGGGGTTTGGAACATAGTCACTGGAGGGCATTTAGGGGCTGGAGGAAGGGCTGCCAGAAGGAAGTGGAGGGTCCTGGTATCTGCATGCACCGTTGTGTCAGCTCCAGGTTCACACACACACACACACACACACACACATACACACATACATCCCAGGATAGGGACTGCCAGCAGCTGTTGTTCCCCTTCTGCCTGGCTGGTCTCTGAAGAATCTGCTCACCAGGGCACCTCACCTCCCCAGTCTCTGCTTCTCTCCCGAACCCCCTTCAACTTTTATCTCCCTCCATAATTCCCTGGACTAAGGACATTGAAACAATCCATGGAGGGACCCTGTTCCCATTCCAGGTCTTTTCAAAAGCAGGATGAAGGCTGTCCCCACTCACCCACCCCCTGCGCCAGGGCTCCGGCTAGTAGTAATCCTCGCTCTCTTCACTCTCCACTTCCTCCCCAGGAGCTTGGTGCAGGGGTGGCAGCTGGGGGATGCCTGTGGAGTTCAGCTGGTCTGTAAACACATGTGGGTGAAGGAGAGAGAGAGCAGGCAAAGGCTGTCAGTGCCCACGTGTCCCAGTCTGTGGGAAAGCCCTGCTTGCCTGTGTGCCCATGTGCACCCACACATGGGTGCACAGCAAAGGTCCACACCACCACCAGCCCCCAAGTTCAGGGTTCCCCTTACCTGGTGTGAGCACTGTCAGGCTTGCTGGGGCTTCAACCTGACCCAGGGCATTGCGGGCAAGGCAGCGGTAGGTGCCCTCATCACTGGGACGTACAGCCTGGATCTGCAACCAACCAGTCACTTCGAACCTCTGGGGTCCACCCCTGAACTGAAGACAGAGGAGGAATCAGCAGGGTCCTTCTAGGGGGACCCTGGGCTGCCTCAGAGGGGCTCTACTCCCTGCTCCTACCTGTACAGAGATGTGGGGGTCATCCCCAGGCAGCTGGATGTCCAAGCCATCCTTTCGCCACTCGATGGAAGCCATGGGGTAGGCAAACACCTCACAGCCAAAGGTCACATCCTGCCCCATCACATTCCAGATGTCATGTGGGAGCGACACGATCTCGGGCGCTGGGGGCAGAGGTGGGGGCCTGAGAATGGGATGGCACATCCAGTCCCACAAAGATCCCCCAAGGAGCTGCTGTGATGGCATTTGTGAGGGAACACAAAATCGTGCTGAGATAAACATGTTCATGAGCACAGCAGGACACGCATACACACAGGTTCACAGAAATGTCAGTCCAGCTGGGCGCAGTGGCGTGCCTGTAATCCCAGCACTGGGAGGCTGAGGCCAGTTGAGTCTGTGGGTTCGAGACTATCCTGGGCAACATAGCGAGACCTAGTCTCTAAAAAATAGCTGGGCCTGGTGGCATGCGCCTGTAATCCCAGCTACCTGGGAAGCTGAGGCTAGGGATCACTTGAGTCCACAGGTTTGGGACTACCCCCAGCAACATAGTGAGACCTAGTCTCTAAAAAAAAAAAAATGTCGGTTCAGGCACACACAGGGCACAACTGCAGAGGTGGAGAAGCATAGCAGACAGAAGACACAAAGCAGCACACAGACCCACACCCCAGCTCAGCAGCCATTGTCCCTAGCTGCTCCCTGTCCTCATTCCACCCTCCAGGCCCCTACCCTGCTGTACTTGTAACCAACACCTTCCTCCCCTTCTCCCCCTTTTCTAACCAGATCTGGTTCCCAAAGGCCCCAAGGGCTTCCCTTCCCCCACCCCACCTCTGCAGGTTTCCCCGAGGATACCTGAAACCAGACCTGGGTTGCGGGCAGAGAGCCTGGAGCAGTGGGGGAAGTGATGGGACCCCCATGGGTGTTTGTTTTCCAGACAGCCCCAGCCAGGCCAGACCGCCCTCAAAGGGGCTCAGGAAGTGAAAGTTCATGAAGCTGCCAAAGAAAACTTGAGGTTCGAATAACCCTCAGCCCCCTGGGATGGGGTTGGGCAGCTAGCTAGACTTACCACACCCCCCCCTTCACTAATCCCTAAGAGCAGAGAGGGGCAGAGGCAGAGCCGGAGACTGGGGTAGGGGCTTGCTCCGTGAATCTGCCCACATGAAACCCGACTGCATCTCACAGGAACCCAAGTCTCCCAGCCTGCGCTCCTGCGGTCTGGGCAAAGTCTGAGAGTCTCTTTACTCTCTCAATTTTGAGGCCAACTCTTGGCTTTGTGCCTGACCCCTCGGAGGGCTGGTTCAGGCAGCCAGCGATAGAGCTCGCTGGGAACCCACACCTCAGGCGAAGGCCTCTTTGGATCAGCCAGAGTGGACTCCTGTTTTGGACTTGAGGTCTCCCGCGCCTCTTTCACAGCTGGCCAGAACCCAGTGTGTCCGGGTAGGGGATCAGCGCCTCGAACCCCAAGCGCTGAGGGAAAGGGCCCCGGGCCGTGCATACCGGATTCGCAGGGCCCTGGGTGCGCCACCGTGAGGTTGGCGTCCGGCCGCGCGTTAGCCGCCTCCTGCAGGCGGCAGATCTGCGCATAGGTGCGTCCGTCGGAGCCACAGAGAGGGCGCTGCGAGCGGCAGACGCACAGCGGCTCTGGCACCTCTCCGCGGCTCAGGTCGCCGCCCGTGTCTAACCGGCACTCAAGCTGCTCGCCACAGAGCCCATAGAAATGGGCGCTGGGGTCCAGGTCGCAGATCTGGCCCTCAAGGTTGGCGCATTCCCAGCAGCAGCCACAGGCATCGCGCACCCGGCCGGCCAGGCAGCCCCGAGGCGCGGCGCACTCTTCCAGCCGGCAGGTAGCGCAGCCCTCGCCCTCCGCCAGCAGCCGCAGCCAGCCGCGCCGCAGGTACTCTGGGCCTGAGAACGGTCGCGCACCGGTCGGAGGCAGTGTCTGCACCCCCAGCAGTAACAGTAGCAGCGCCAAGGCAGCCGCAGGCGGCGGCGGCGGCATGGTTAGCTGGAAGCCCTGCGAGCACTCGGGGCATCAGCGGTTTGGTGGCACCCTGCCAGGGAGGGAAGCCAGGTCAGGTCAGAAGCAACCTCACAGCTCCCAGTACCAAAGCTTAACCCTAGCTTCCCCTCCCCCACCTCCATCCCCCCAGCTTGGAGTCAAGTAGAGCCTCCACAAGAAGGTATCCTGACTCTCTAGGGCTCATCCAGTTATGTGGGTGGCAACTGGTTGGGCTGTTATTGATGGCTATGGAGAGGTGACAAGGTGATAAAACTCAGAAACACACACATGCAAGTACAAACGCACAGCACCACCAGGAGCACCACTGCACCCCGCCCCCCAACTCTGACGCTTGCTGCCCTACAGTTAGCTGGGAATAAATGGCTCCAGAAAAAAAGTAGGAACTGTTGATACAGTTGGGGAGGAAGGTGATAGGGTTGGGGAGGAAGGCAGTGTGATGTCCTGGGGCCCTGGATGCTCACCTAGTGTGTCCGGGGCTAAGCCCTTGACGCAGTATAGTCCAGTCTGCCAAACGAGGCTGAAAGCAAGCTGCGGTGCACAGCGGGCCCCCAGCCACCTCTGCTGGGTTTAAGGATCTCTGAGAGAGCCCGAGGACTTGGACTCACAAAATAGCTCCTCCGCCCCTCTCCCCGCCCCTCTACGTTGCACACACACACCCTCCCCCCACTTCTGAGCCTGCCAATTTTAAGCAGCCGCTCGGGGACCCTCCCGGGCCACTTCCCCCAGCCTGGACCAAAGTCAGGGCGAGAGCAAAGGAGCGGTAATCGGACACCGAAGCTGGGAGAGGGAGGGGTGTGAGACCAGAGATTTGGGAGCAGAGGCGTGGGGGAGAGGGGGACGGGTGTCCGGGTGACTCAAAGCGTTGGTTCCACAGGTCACTCCTGTCCCATCTGACTTTAGGGTCCCTGGGACAGGCCACAGCAGCTGCAAGGTGCGGAGGCAGCTCTGGTCAGAGAGCTCCTGGAGGGCAGGGCCAACCACTGCGGTCACCCACAGCCCAGGGCGTGCTTTCTGGGGACTAGTGCAGGTCTGTCCATCCAGCTTCCCCACCGAGGCGCCGGCCAGAGACTCGGTGCTTTCATTTGTCTCCCACATCTGGCCTCCTCCTCCCAGCCCACATCCGGCAGGTGAGTCAGCCCACAGACGAGCTGGGTGATTAGAGGTCCAAGTCGACTAGCGGCAGAGAGTTGGTGGGCCGGGCACCTCCCCAACAGGCGACGCTCGAGTTGGATTACAGGTTACGGTTTGCGAGGTTGGCAGGGCCAAAAAGAAGCTGGTCTCGCGGGCGCCACCAGTGCCACCGTGGCACTTTTAGCTAGGCATCGGGAGGAGTGCCTTCCTGGAGGTTCGCCTGCCAAACCGGGGGTCTGCCAGGCCTCGCCCCGGCCTGCCCCCTGCGATTTACAGAGGCCGCCCCGCGATGCAGATTGTTAGGTGCGGCAACAGCACTTGACCGCCGGCCGGGGAGGTGGCGGCGCTCAGTCGGGCTCCGCCCGGAGGGGCCTTTGGCGCGGGGCCGTGCAGCCCGCAGCGGAGCCGCATGCAACCCGGTGCTCCGGACGGGGCCTCGGAAAGTTGCGCTACCGGACCGCGTCCCGGACTTTCCCTGAGGACCTGCCCTCCGCCAGGCCCTCACTTGGGCGTCCCCTGGCGGCGCTCCCGCCAACCCGCCAACCCGCCAACCCGCCAACCCGCCAACCCGCCAACCCGCCCGCGCGGGCGCAGGCAGCACAGGGGCCCCGGCTCTGCGGGACTCGAAGGAGGGACCGGGAGCGAACCTCACGCGTGTTCCCCCAGCTGTCGCGAGAGCCACAACAGGAAGTCAAGGAATTCGGGACAGGAAAAGCCCGCGGGTTTTAAACCGGAAAGAGAGTGGGCGGGGCTAGCTGTGACCGCTAGTTGTGAGGACTCCTTGTTCTTGCCTTTGGGGCCGTCGTCGACCTGGGACAGACGTGAAAGAGCAGAGGAAAAAAGGAAAGTGGGAGGGGAAGGCGATAACTTGAAATTGGGGGAGCGGCTAATGGAACCACCTAAGGAAAGGTCTCTGCTCTAATTTACAAAATACCTGGAGGGCAGAGATCGTTGCTGGGATACGGAAAGGAAACAGTCCAGGCGCCCTTAATGAAATGTTTCCGGCTTCGAGGGCTTGGAGCCAATATTTGAACGGCAAACTCCACCGACCTAGAAACTCTTCACTTACCCACTTTATTGTAACCGGTTGTTTACTTTCGGTCTTTGCTCTGCTTTCAAGCGTCTGGTATTAGGAATCGTGCCTAACTCCTACTATA
Organism: Uropsilus gracilis; assembly: GCA_004024945.1. Classification (NCBI taxonomy): domain Eukaryota; kingdom Metazoa; phylum Chordata; class Mammalia; order Eulipotyphla; family Talpidae; genus Uropsilus; species Uropsilus gracilis. Next base: position 7,094 of record PVHY01030603.1, read on the forward strand.
TCTTGTGAACCTAGCCCTGCGCCTGGCGGCACAGTAAATTCTCGGTAAATATTTGTGGATTAAATGTGAAAGACTTCACTAAATGTGAAAGTCAAGTTTAACTTGGGTTTTGAGTCGCTGATGGAGAAGGCCGGATAGACTTGGAACGAGCGCCCTCTGGTGGACTTGCGGCTGATGACGCGACTATGACAGAGCATGCCATGGACACCAAAGACATAGATGTTGACGTTTATAGATCTGTTCTATTAAGTAGAGATTTTGTTTCAGGAGACGCCTCATTTGTTAGAAAATGCTTCTAGTGCTTTTAGGGAATAACTTGTATAAAGCGGTATTCGGAAGTGTAGACACTTATCGTGCCAGATCTTATTGTCCTACGCTATTAGGGCTCCAAAACACCTCTAACAACATGTTTGTAACATAATTAGTAAAGAAATAGGAAAAATGCTTCATCATACATTTGAAAAATGTTGAGTCTCGGCTTGAACGGTTCAAGCAAAACTGGGACTGCAGAAAAAGGAATCTAATCCAGATGATGTGAGTACCGCCAAGAGAAGCCAGGGGGCAGTATCCTTGCCTCTAAGACCGAGATAGTCACCGGAAGAAGGTGAAGTTAAGATTTGTTGAAGACCACTTGGGCCCCCTTTATTACCCTCTCTTTTGTTTCCTGTACTTGTACTGGAAAAAAAAAAAAAAGAGTGAGGCATAGAAAGTAGTTTGCTTTTCACTGTGAATTTTAGCCTGTAGTTCATAGATGACAAGACCTTCACGTTCAGCCGCTGACCCATGAAATAACTGAAATATGAAAATGAAATGGGATCTGTGCAAATCAACAACATAATAGGAAAAAAAGCATTAAGTCAGTGTGTGTAACTTGGTAGGAAGTTATTTGGGCTGAACACGGTTGTGCGTGCCTTTAATCGCAGCCTATGGAGCGAGGCCTGGACTAGGAATTGCTTGAGTCTACGGGTTCAAGACCCGCCCGGGGCAACATAGTGAGACCTAGTCCCCAAAAATAACTGGGTGTGGTGGCACGCGCCTGTAATCCCAGCTACCTGGGGATCGCTTGAGTCCATGGTACCCGGGGCAAAATAGCAAGACCTACTCTTAAAAAAAGAAAAGTTACTTGGGAGAACTGCATGAACCCTGTTTTGATACAACTGACAACTAATGCAACTTTAAAGAAGCAGCAGAAGTGAAACATGATCTATATTGACCCACCAGAGATGGATAAAGAGGAATTTTGCTCCCTGTAAGCATTAGAATTAGTTAAATCCAAAAGGCTCACTATAGATAATTAAGCTATAAGTAGCTTGTAGCTACCTATTATGACAAACAGGTGAACTCAAAGTGAAAATATGTGCAAGAAAATAAAGATAAGTGAAAAGGAAAAATACACAGGATACTGGTCACAACTGTGTAAAATCATATCAACACCCTTAGAGAACTTTTAATGAGGCAAAGGTTGAGTATAATGCTCACTATTATTTTGTAAAATTATTTTTCATCAAAAAGTAGACTCTATAGGTAAATCAAGATGTTGACATACAGAACGTTGGTGTAACTTAGTGGAAAGATACACATTGTAATTCATCTATAAATAATATTGCCAAACTAAAACTGGAATACCTGGAAAACTAGCTCTCTAGAATACCTAGTATTAAGACAACTGCTTAGAGATAGGGAGAAAGAAATCAGGCAATTTTTTTCCTTTATTTCAGGAAACAATGCCTTCCTTCAGACTTCTTCCTCACCACTCCCTACCCTCAGTTTCCCACTCACCTTGAGATTGAAACTATAGCGCCATCCAATCTGATACTGGTCATGTTTTGTATTGTTAGACTTAGGTTCTACATTTCTGGTTCTCTCTCTCTCTCTCTCTCTCTCTCTCTCTCTCTCTCTCTCTCACAATCAGAAATGTATACAAGGCTGGGCATGGTGGCGCATGCCCGTAAGCGGCAGCCTAGGATGCCACGGTGGGGACCAGGGATCGCAGTTCGAGTCCCACTTGGAGCAACATAGGGAGACCTAGTTCCAAAAAAATAGCTGGGTGTGGTGGCGCGCACCTGTAATCCCAGCTACCTGGGAGCTGAGGCTGGGGATTGCTTGAGTTCGTGGTACCAGGGGCAAAAATACCGAGACCTAGTCTCAAAAAAAAAAAGTATACAAGACATATAGATAGCTCCATTAATTATTACAAAATGAATACTCACCCATGATCATCCAGGTCAGGAAGAGATTGCTAATACCTGCAGAAGCCCTCTTATACTCCCTCCCAGTCATTAGCCCTTCCTTTCTCCCCAGGTAACCCACTTCCTACTCTAATTTCACTGGTTTTGACTTTTATAAAAATTGGAATACATCTAGAACTAGAGTCGCTGCTTTATGTGGTTAGCATATATTTAACATTAGTAAATAATGCCAAGTCACTTTTCCGAAGTGACTACCAATTTACAGTATAGTTCCAGCAGTTTATAAGAATTTTTATTGTGCCACATCCTAATCAACACTTGGTTGTGTCAGTCTTCTTAAGTTTTACCTATTAAGTAAACACTTTAGAACCTAAATAGATGACTGATCCTGGAAGGATTTCTTCCCCATGATTTACTTTTATTTTGAAGTTTTTTTCTGTGAACACCAAAATTGCTCAGAAATTTCCCATATACCCTTCACCCATCCTGCCACAATGATAGCATTGTATATCACCATAGGATAATTATAAATCCAGGACAATGACATTGCTGCAATACTTTGTTCAGATTTCATATTTTCCACATGTGTATCTGAGTATTTAAATTTCTATCACATGTACAGATTTGTTTAACCACAAGGTGAGTAAATGGGGTTTCTGGAACACAAAAGCATGGCCAAAGCTCATGTGAGGGGAAAAGCTAGTCGAAGCTATAATCCTTAACAAAACATCTATCCACTGGGGCAGCTGTAGGTATGGGCAGAGTCCCAGAGTCACTGATTGAAGTTCACTTTCCGTGATGGCACGATCACAAGGAGAGACCTGGTGATGATGAGTCAAGTTCTCCAACATGAAGGTTCTTTGGTCCTACTTCACCTCCACTTTTTATTGGAAGAAAATTTTCTGTAGGTGATGGTAATGAGATAACTTTCTGCTGACACCTCTAGATGGCTTCTTTCCACTATTGTTTTATATATTGTTCAGAGGATTCCCAAACTTCTACGTCTGACCCAGACCTCTCCCTTGAAAGTTACACCAGTACAGTCAACTCTCCAAACCTGCAGGTTGTACATCCAGTTTGACCAACTGCCAATAAAAATGTGTACTAAGTATTTGCTGGTTGTGTCTACACTGAACATATGCAGACTTTTCCTGGATCATTGTTCTTAAACAATACAGTACAACAACAATACATACCATTTATATTGTGTTAGGTTTTATAAGTAATCTAGAGATATATACAGAAGAGTATGCATAGATGATATCCAAATATTGTGCCATTTGGACTTAGGTAGCCTCAGGTTATGGTATCTAGGGGTTACCTGGAAACCCACAGATACTGAAGATACTCTATATCCAAACTGATTTGTCCACATCTAATTTTGTTTTCCAAACAGACAGGGAAGAAGACCGCAATTGCCTCCAGCCTGCATCATATTTACGGCTACCAGAAAAAGCATCAATAAATCAACTCTCAGGGAACTATTTGATTACTGCACTTGGGTGATGTGCTCAACAAGAATTAATCTTACAACTGAGACCTTAAGCCTGGAGTTTAATCAAGTTTATCCCTGTCATGGATATAGCTGTTGTCCCACCAGTTTGCCCTCAGCTGCAGTCAGAGGTCACCTGTAAGTGGTTTCTGCCTGCCTAGGGGAGTCTTCTGGCCCCAAAAGTTAGGTAGGCAAGCTGAAAATGCCAGAGTAAACTCAGGAGCAAGCCATATCCAAAGAAGGTCAGAAGTTGGAGGACAAATCTCCAATTCTTTCTCTTTCAGTGGAATGATTTTGCCTCCTCTTGCAGAAACACTCCCGTAGGGTTGAGTCCTGACACCTTCAATAATAACCTACATGTTCATGCACCTTTATTTGCTTTCCCACCCTTCTCCTTTCCCTCACTGTGTTTTTGAAGATTATCTCCTGAATACATTTCAGGATCTGCTTTGACAACCCTTGTGAAGGCAGGAGGAGGCCATGTGTCTGATAGCCCTGTAAGGCCAGAAGCATTGGTGACACAACCCTTGCTCACATCCCACTTTCAATCTTTGCTTTAACAACAGAGTTTGGTACCTTGGTTTCTTTGGGGAGCTGGATAACAGCATTAAGTTCAAGACTCCCCTAAGCTGGCTATTTCTGGGAAATCAAGGAAGAATCTGGTAAACATGGACTGGAAAAAGTGGACTGCTTTCCAAGAGCCGATGGAAAACAAGAAGTGTGAGTCAGCAGGGAATGATTTGGTTCTCAGGCAGCCAAACCACACAGAGAATGCTTACCCCCCAGAGGACATCCAATGATGGTGAATACAGTGTTGAGCAGAGAACCCCATGCCTTTCAGAGCAGGCAACTCTACTAACAGAACACACCTGGGGCTCGGCATGAACCCCTGAGTAGGTTCAAAGATCCACCAAATGTACACATCAATATGCTCAGCCGCACGAAGTCCCAGACACCTCCATGTGCGCATTTGCCCCCAAGGATGAGGAAAGGAGCCAAAAGAGCTGCATACACCTGCTGGCTCCACCGCTGATGGGAAGGGACCCAAGTGGGGAATTTACTAAGTAAAACTGCACTTAGGTTGACCTCAAGAAATGTGTAGAAGGCCGGGCACAGTGGCTCATGCTTGTAAGCTTCAGCCTATGAAGCGGCCGGGGCTAGGGATCACGGTTCGAGCCCCGCCTGGGGCCTGTAGCGAGACCTAGTTCCAAAAAAAAAATAGCTGGGCGTGGTGGCGCACGCCTGTAATCCCAGCTACCTGGGAAGCTGAGGCTGGGGATTGCTTGAGTCTGTGGTACCCCGGGCAACGAGAGCCTGCGGTTCCACGGGCAAAAATAGCAAGACCTAGTCTCAAAAAAAAAAAGAAAAGAAAAAAAAAGAAAGAAATGTGTAGAAATAGGTGCTTTGAATTAGGAGCTGAGAGCTCAGGCCTTGAGACTTCACTTGCTGTCCCGTTGCCCTCTGCAACATTTTAAAAGAATTTGGATTTTCCCAGAGACAAGGCTGCTGTGTAGACCGGACCTTGTGCATGTGTTCAGGAGCTGCTGAGTGCTAACACCGGCTCAGCAAACTGGCATCTGCCATGAGTGGCAGCTGAGGAGACCCCACAGTGTAGGAGGAACCTCCTGGAAGTTCTTGTTTTTGATTAGAATCTAGTCTCACAGCAGCTCTGCCAGCTGCCAAGACCCATCCATCTGACCTCAGTTTCTTCTGAGAAATGAGGATGAATTCAGCCTTTAGATCGTTGCAGTTTGCTGCGTCTCTGAGTTTTTCACTTACTTGGCAATATTTAGGTGGTGAGAAATCTTTTATAAAATTTCAGAATCTGAAGGCCAGAGTTATCAGGCCTGGATGTTCAGCGAGGTCTTGGAGGAAATCCCCAACTATCCCCCAGTACTGAGCTAGGGAGGCAGGAAGTAAGAAAGTCAGCACTAATATGTAAGCTGCTGGTACCGGTAATATGTGAGCTCTGGTAGTGTTTGAAAGGGGGGAGGGGTGTGTCTGATTAACCCAGGCACCATTGATAATGCTTTCTAGGTTAGGTAGGGGTGGCCCTGTACAGTTCATCACAGCAGTGACTGGGCCTACTTCTGAAAGTGGGTAAAAAAAGAGACTTTCTGTCTTTAACTGAACTGTTTACCCCTATCTGCCTGCTTCTCTCTCCAAAGCAGGCTACAAGCAGTTCCTTTACAATTACCTTTAACCTTAACTGGATACAGCTTATTTGCCTGCTACTCTCTACAAAGCAGGCTACACACTCTTCATTAGCATTTTCACTGATCACCTTTACCATTGATATGCAAAAGCCAGCCAGCTGCTCTCTGCTTTCAGCTCCAAAAACTGCAGAAAAGAAAAACTTTAAAACACAGTTTAAACTTTCCACTCGTGGGTCCTTACCACCATCCCCAGCCTTTTCAACCAAAATACCAAGCCAATGTAAGACTATCAGTGCAGTGCAGACTAATTTATTTCTAACAAAGTGATTTCTAATTATCCTATTAACTACAAAAGAAACATGTAAGACTCAGAATACTT
>PVHY01030604.1:0-13306 GCA_004024945.1 Uropsilus gracilis
GCGTGGGCAGCCCCGGAACCCACCCAACCTCCGGGGGACTCGGGACCACGAGCTGCCCAGGGCTGGGGACGAGGACGCGGCGGGACGGAGGCCAGGACACCGGGCTGGAGGTGGAGAGGCTCGCCCGGCAGATGCCAGTGGTCACCACCACCGTCCTCGTCCCCGGCCGTGTCTGCCTGGCTCTGGGCGTGGGGTGAGCGCCGAACGTTCCGTGGGGTCGGCACCAGAGCCACGTGGCCACGTGGAGGGAGCCGCCCCCGCCAGGCTGCCCGCGGGGTCTGTGCTGCCGGCCACTGCCCCGTCCTGCTCCCGCCTGCCCACGGGCAGCGCCACCCCGGCCCGTGTGCCCTGTTCAGGGCGCAGGAGGCCGCACTGTGCGGTGGCCCCCGCGACGCTGCCGACACCCTGGTGTGCGTGTTTCTGCTCTGCTCTCGGGCGGTGCGCGTCTCCTGGGGAGCAGGGGAGCAGACCCCCTCACGCCCTGGACACTGCGGGAGGTGCGGCCTCCGGCTCAGCCCACGCTCACCAGGCACTGCCCAGCCTCAGGCCGCAAAGCCCCATCCCCTGTGCTGGGGCTGGGAGCCGGGCATCGAGGGCTGCGTGGTGAGGTCCCTCGGGGCCTGGGGAGGGGCCTCCTGCTCGCCGTGTCCCCAGCTGGCGGCGGCCTCGCTCCCGTCTCTGCTCCTGTCTTCACGCACGGCGCCTTCCCCACACGTGGGCCCACACAGCCCTGTGGGTCCTCACCCTTCCCCCAGCCCCGCCTGCCTGGGTGCACAGCTGCAGGGTGGCAATCTCCGCTCGCACATGGGGGCAGCTGACCAGCCGGGTCTGCAGTGTCCGGAGGTGCTGCTGGCAGGGGCTGTGCACGGCGCTCTGGGCTGGGGGACGGACAGTCCACCCCAGACATGTGACCGTCTCCTGCCAGACAACGGCTGATCCTGAACACTTGCTGTGTGTCTCGGGTCACAGAGACAAACAGCTGCGACGCACGATGGTCACAGCTCCTGCTGCCATCGGGACCCTGGACCTTCATCACGCATCCCCCACCCGGGTGAGGAAAGTGATCGATCGCCAATTGAAAATAGCCATAAAACTCCTCACATCTCTGGGACAATGACAAAGGTCACCGTGACGTTGTCACCTGAAGAGCGGGCAGCTGGTGTCCCTACACAGTGTCCTGGGGAGACAGAAGGACTCCGCCAGTCACATGTGGATCAGACCAACCCTGAAACGCGGCTCACAGACAAGAGCCTGGGTGCACAGCCCGAGTGCAGCAGCCACGTGGGTACCGCCGCGGCCGGGAGGCGCTCGGCAAGGCAGGGCTCGCGCCAAGATGCAAAGACGGTTCGATCTCCCGGACGCTGTGAGCGCCGTTCCCCTCACAGACACGCTGCCCACAGACCACGGTCACGAGACGAACGCTGCGTGCTGCCTGGAAAATCAGCTCACTAGCCAGAGGGCTGGGATACACGCAGTGCCTCGGCCGAGCGAGAGTCGGCGTACGAACTCACCGCAAAGGAAGCAGAAGGAAACAGCCACCGCACCCCACCCGCCCGCCACCCCACACTGCGCCCACATGGAGCAGGCCTCTCCCCTCGCTCCCATGGCACCACAAGGGCTGAGCAAGCAGCGTGTGCACTGTTTCCACAGCCCTGACCTCTTCCCGTGCTGGGCTGGTCAGTGGGTGCTGGCCACGTCACAGTGAACAGCAGAGGTCCAGTCGCATCTGCGTGTCCTGTGGGCACACAGTAGGTGGTCAAGAGCAGGCGCACAGGAGGTGGTCAGTTTGAGTGTGTCAGGGGCTGGAGACACTGGCTCCCTCTGGGGTGAGTGAGGCCGTTGGGATCCACTTATGCGTTTGACTGGGCTTCTCTGGGCCGGCTGGAGCTTGGCCTTGGGCCAGGAGGGTTGATCATTCCACGTGTCACCGAAAACAAAGCCATAGTCGTGTCAGACTTTCTGGAAAGAGCCGTGCAGCACAATGATGAGAGACAAAGATCAGAAAGGAAGGTGGAGGGCAGAGTGATTTGCACGTCATGATGGTAAATCTAAGGGACAAAAGAGAGAAAAAAAGCAACCGTTAGAAGCCGTAGAAGCATAATTTGGTCCCGGGCTAGGAAGGTTTGAGGCATAACCGCTAGTTCCCCTCTAGATGAAACGCATCCAATAAGAAATCGAATCAGTGTTATTTACCAACTTGCTATTTATTTAGCAAGAAAGCAGAGAAAACGTCGTCAGCAGAGAGATGGAGAGGCTGAAGCCACATAAACAGGTTTCACTCTTGCTCAGAAACGTTCACTGTGGTAAAGAGATCAGTTCTCGCCAACGTAGCCTACAAGTGCATCGTGATCCCAGCCGAGACCCCAGCCAGGTTTCTGCAAGAGGTGCTAAGTTTTCTTAAAATTCATTTTTAAAGATCAAAACACAACAAGAGCAGAAAACTTCTCGGAAAACAACCCGCCAAGCGCCCCACGCGGCACCGTTAGCGTGCGCTCCGCCAGCGGCAGGGACCGAAGCCGTAGGGACCGGCCAAGAAATAGGCAGTGAAATGAGGGGTGGGTTTTAGGAAACCAAGAATAAACAGACTCCATCTGGGAAGTTTAAACGTGATAAAAGTGGCCTTTCAGACCCACGGGGAAAGGGTCAGAGGTCAGGCAGTTGGCATTCCTGGCTCTCTTTTTTCACAAAAATTATTTCCAGATAAATCAGAGCTTTCAAGGGCTCAGCGGAAGCGGAAAACCATTAGGGGGAAAACTCGAGAGCATGTTCATGTCAATGTCATCCTGAGGGGGCCAGGCCCCTCGAGCAAAGCAGGAGCTCCAGGAGCCGGAGGAGCGTTTCAACCCAGGGCAGCCCATACATCACAGAGCGAAGCTGCGAGCTCCGCAGCAGAGACCAGCCGAGAGGGAAACGTTCAGCGCAGACAGTGTTTTTGACGTGGTAGTGACACGTTGTGGGACCGGGAAAGCAAGGCCCGAAGCTCTCAGGCGCACGAGCCCGCGAATGAGAGAGCCTCGGTGTCCGTGGTCAAGAACAGCCCCCGAGAAGACGCCGGGCGTTAGGGAGAAGGAAAGGAATGCGGATTGCGGCAGCGTGGGGGAGACAGCTGTGGCCGGGCCAGGCGGGAGGGACAGGGGCCGGCCGTGGGCAGCGCGGCCAGGGCTGGGGAAGGTGCCGGTGCAGCCGCTCATCGTTCCCTAGTGACACACACCGGCAGCTTCATGTCGGGGGCCTCAGCCCACGGACACCGTCCCCCGAGAAGCGGCCGTGGGGGTGTCCCGGCTGGAACGTGCTGGAAACAGGGTCAGTGCTCGGTGCCTCAGGAAGCCTGCTCCGGCGCGGCCGGGAGAGAGGGGGCGCGTGCACGCAGCGCGTTGAAACCCACAGGTTACACGGCTCGGGCTCACGCTCCGTGGCCAGCAAGGCAGGGGCGCGTCTGCGCGTGAGCACGAAGCAGAGCTGCGGGAGCTGCCCCGGACACGCGCCGGCGAGGGGTGCGCGGGCCGCGTGGCCCGGGAGCCGCCGTCGCCTGGACGCCCGAGGGTCAGGCTGATTCCTAACCAGGTCCAGCTGTCACTTTGATAGCGTGGATGGCAGCCGCGCGACTCCGCGGGCTGCAGACAGGGCGGAGGCAGGGGCTTATCTGAGCCGGAGCGTTATCTCCGCGCCCCTAACTCAAAGCACCTTCCCCGCCAGGCCCGCGCGGCTCCAAGCCTGGCTGCAGACGTCGGCCTCGTCGGGCCGCGCCTTGAAGTGGACACGCCGCAGCCTCCCCTGGAGGCCGGCCGTAGATCACGCCCGGCCCGCGGCCCCGGCCCCTGGGGAGACCCCCGGGCGGGGCCCCGCAGGGTCCGCTCTGCTCCCGCTTATCAGCGTCTCCTGCGAGACGCGTCTCTGGGAAACGTCTGCTCACACCTGCCCGCTTCTGCCTTCGGTTTGCAGACACGGACCGGCGCCCAGCACAGGCCCCGGCCCGGAGGCTCGGTGCAGGGCAGGCAGGCCAGGCGTGGCGGGCCGGCCCGGGCTCCCGCAGGACCCGGGGCGGAGGCCGCACGATGGCCGCAAGTGCCCAGCTTGTGCCGTGGCCCCGTTTTGTTTCCGTGGGGGAGTCCCTCTGCCCGCTCGCGGCTGAGCATCAAAGGTTTCCCGTCGGGCTCGGCCACGGCGGGGGGGAGGCCGTCCACGGAGGCACCGCTGGCCAGGGGCGCTCCCGCTTGCAGCCGGGTCCTCTTCAAACGCCAAGCGTGTTTCAGGCCCCGGAGACGCGCAGGCGGCTCCGGGGAGTGGCTGCTGAATCCTCGGGCCCCGCGTGTGGTGGGGACGTGCCCGCGGCGCTCCGCCCCGGCCGGGGCCCCGTCCTTCACGAGGCCCAGCACGCAGCCGGCGCCACAGGCCGGACCGAGCTGCCCTCCAGAGGAGGCAGAGCGTGGGTTTGAGTTTCCCTGCGGACGGCCGCGTTCCCCAGCGAATAGAACGGAATTTCCGCGCATCTTCTGGGCCAAAATAAAGGCGCGAGCCAGGCCACCTTGGTTTCAACGCGGGCAGAAGTGTGTGCAGCGGCGGCATCAAAGCCGGGCACTTGGCGTCTTTGCGCTACTCCGGTCCATCTCAAGGGGACCTGGCGGTCTCCAAAACCGCCTTTCTCCTGCGAGGCGCCCCTGGGAGCTGCTCTGTGGCGGCCTTTTCTCCGCCTTCGCTGTTGCGAGGGTTTTATCGTTTTCCCCATTTAGTGGGAAAAAAACGGAACGAGAGCCGGAGCCCGAGCACCCTCCATTTTAGCATAAATGTCAAGGTGAAAAGAACGGCAGACCCTGAAACCGTGCCAACGAGGCCTGGGGAAACGCTGCTTTTATTTCAGCGGCGAGCCATACCTCAGCCCAGCTTTAGGCCGTAAAGGTGGCCGCGTCGTAAACACGAAGGGCCGGGAACAGCTGCCCGCGGCCGAACCCTGCTCACGTTTAACTTGGCCTCCAAACCTGCCCAGCCCCCGGGCAGCTGCTGTTTAACACCTAGGGCGGTGCTGCCCCTGCCGAGGACAGACACCAGCAAAAGGCGTTTTCAACTGATGCCTCGTTCCCTTTTCGTTATGATCTCAGAGGCTCCGGGAAAAGCAAGGAGTCAGCTGATGGGACAGACAAGCAAGAGCAGCAGCTTCGAGCGCCAACGCTCGACTCACACTCTGTGTCTGCAATAGCCTCTTCACAAGCGATGGGTCCTGGGGAGGCCGAGGCTGGGGATCACTTGAGTCCGCAGGTTCGAGACAACCCCGGGCGACACAGTGAAACCTCGTCTCTTAAAAACAAACAAACAAACAAACAAACAAACAAACAAGTGATGGTTCCGGCCACGCTTTTCTGTCTCTCAAAACCTAAGTTCCGGGTGTCCCCGAGGGAGCTGTCCGCTCATCTCCTCCAGGCCTTTGCTGGACTTGCCCGCCCAGCTGAGCTCCAAGGTGCTTTCTGGATGATGTTGTTTGGCTCTTATCTCCAGATTCGCCCATTTTATATAGATTGCACGGACTTCCCTTTATAACATAATGAATTCAACTTATTTTTATTATTTCCACCTTTCTCTTTTTTTTTCTGCCTCCCACCTCCAGAACATACTCATCGCTTTAACCCTATGCGTGAATCCTGAAAGCGTAACGTAGATACTATCTATGAAGCTTTCACACTAGGAACATCGGGAAATTAGAGCACAATCACTTTCTTTCCATTTTGCTTTATCCCAGCCTCTGCGTTTCTTAGATTGTTTTGTACACATTGTCAATTTTTTCATAATTACATTTCGTCCTAGTTTTAGTTGCTTTTCATGATTTATCTATAATTATATTTGTCAAGTTTTAGTGTGCGTGTAAAATAACTTAAGAAACTTATTAAAAGATACCAGCCAATTTGCTGCCAGCTATATTGGAGCAACTGTTACCAAGCTTGTACCGAAGCCATAAGCAATCGTAAGGTCGGACAAAATAAACGAAGCGATCGTTTTCAAGCATTGATCAGCTGAGATCAGGAGTCCTGAGAGAGAAACTCGTGAACGTCACAGTTCCCCTGGTGTCTGCCAGCCTTGGTGGCAGACACAAGCGATTATAATGAGTTCAGGGGACAAGAACCAGAGTTGAGCGCAGCTAAAGTGGCCCTACGGTGAGCCAGGAGATGAGGTCAGAGAGGAGGAAGAGGTACAAAGAGGAAACTGTGGATTCAGTATTGGAAACCCTTGGACACTGTGCCTGAAGTTTGAGCTCTGCCTATATAGGGTGAGACGATCTGAAGCTTGCCAGGTCGTCAAGGAAAGAGAGCTGAGTATGGTAAAGATAAACAAGAGACCAAACAGTCAGGAGAGAAAACCAGAACCACGGACACTGCAGTTTGAACTTGCCAAGTGGATAGACCTCAGCCACGCCACAGGCAAGGAACCCGAACACCACAAAGGCTTCTAGGAGTCAAGTTTGTATCCTAGAGTAAGGCTTCTTTAAACCACCCTAACTAACGCAAACCTAAGGAGGCAGTGTTTTAATGCAGAACTCCGCTGGCGGAAGCACCTTAGGTTTTCCTAAATCCCGTTCAAAGGGAAAAACCAATCCTACAAGCGCACAAGATCAGTTAACAATCGGGGGGCCTGTTGGGACAAGAGTCAGGTCTCTTCACAGCAATATAGCAGGACCCAGAGTTGCTATAGCAACAACAAAAAGAAATCCAATGTTCATCAATCAGTCAAAAGTCACTAAGCATATAAGTAAATAGGGGGAAAGGAATCTAGACATTAGAAATTAAACTTGAGATGATCCAAACAATTATTTTAGTATAGATACTAGAGAATTAAGAGAAGGCCAAATAACTCCAGAGAAATATGATCTTCATTAGTGAACACATAAAATCTCTAAGCAGATAAGTGGAAAGTTTCAAAAGGAGTCAAATAGAAATTGTAGATCTGAAAAGCAAATATAAACAGAAGTAAATAAATAAATTCAAAATTGGTTGTCTGAGGCTAACAAAGAATTAGAGATAGCTGGAGTACAAAATCAGTGTATCATCAAACCAGTAGAAATTATCCAATCGGAAGAACAGAAAAAGGAAATGTATTCACAAGTCCTGGAGATGGGTGCGACAATATCAGATGTTCTTGGTATTTTAGAAAGAAACGAGTAAGATTGAGACAGGAAAATTATTTTAAGAAATAATCGCAGGAAATGTAAGAATTTTTACGAAAAAATATGATTTACTGAATTCAAGTTTCGTGAACCTCAAGCAGTATAAACATAATGAAAACTACAGCTATTAGCAGACAAGGGAAAGTTGAAAACAAGAGATAATGGAAGCAGCCAGAGAAAAACTGGAGCAGGTACAGTCACCTTGTTCAATAACCTTTGAGTCACACAGATCACATACGTGGTGGTGGGCCTAGTGAGCAAGAGCAGAGAGCCTTGATGTGCCGTAGGCGATACCATCCAGGTTTGTGGACTCACACTGACAACCACACACAGCTAAGTCATCTACCAACTCATTTTTTCACGCATCTCTGTCACTAAATTATAATCATGCGATGATGATTATATAATTATAAGGTATTCCTGTCATTAAATTATGTGCAATGCTGTCCATGAAAACAAGATACGGAATACTACTGATTCCTCACGAGAAACATTGTAGAACAAAAGCCTATGCAATAAAATGGTTTAACAGACTGAGAGGAAAGCGTTGCTAATCTCTACTAATGCCACTGAAAATATCCTTCAAAATTGAAAAGGAAAATAAAGATGTTTCTAGAATAACCAGTCACTGAAAGAATCCAGGAATCTATGCAATAATCAGTGCTAAAAGGTTTAGATTGAAGGAACTAGATGGAAAGCTAGCTCTACGGGGGGGGGGGGGGATCAACCTTATTAAGTAGGTGGGTAAATATTTAAGAATTATTATTTTTTGTATTTCTTACCACTTACTTTAGAGAAAACTGACTGCTTCAAGTCAAGATGGAAACTTTCTAGATGAGGTTTAAATATGCGCATAAACAAGAAATGGCAGTAATTTACAAAATATGGGGAAGAGAGAACAGTACTACTGTTTGACTGTTACACTTTGAAATTGTAAAGAGCAGCAGTCTGCAGCAAGAGGTGGGGGATCCAAGCTGTCTAGTGGAAAGACAGAAGCGTAAAGCACAAAACCTGAAATGTTAGATATTAAGTGTAAGGAGATACACATCAGCGACTGCTCCCAAGTAAAGTCCTTAAGTAAACAGTGTAACTACTCACATCAGCACTGAGCAGATCAATACGTTCATCATGCACATTGGCAATAACACGAAAATAATTTTTAAAGCTATAGCTGACACATCAGTAACGGAAAAGACAGAACAATAACCAAAGCTTGATTAACGCCAAAGACGGTAGAAAAAGAACAAAGAGGGAAATAAGAACAAAGAAGACAGTAGGTTTAAGCCAAGCCCATCAACAATTACACTAAAATTAAGTGAATTAAAAAACTTTCTAAAGACAGAGATTGTCACACTGGGCTAAAATACAGTGACTCAAAGAGATAGACGTTAAGTATGAAGACGCGACTCTGTTGAGGGTAAGAAGTGGGGAAAACACGCCAAGCTGGGCCAGAGGTGGCCAACGTGACTACGATCAACTCAAAGCAGACATCCAGGCAAAGGCACTGCTGAGGCTCAAGAGGGTCAGGGACGGGACATAATAAGGACAAGTGTCCTTATAAGTGTAATATAAGGAATAATAAGGAAATGCATCATTCTTGGTCTGGAAGATGCAGAAATCCTAAATGTGCTGAAACTCATACCCGAATATCAGAATTTATGAATAAGATGTCTACACACAACAGAAGGGACACACAGACCGACCCCGTTCATCGTCAAGACCGGAGGTCACTGAAGGCCTACTGTCTGAGGGAGCAGAGCTATGGATGATCTGTGGTTACTTTCACGGGGTCACGTGTGTTCTTCACGCCCCTTCCTGCAGTCTGCTTTGCGCACGTGCTTTTTTTTTTTTGGACCGCCTGCGATGAGATCACAGGGCCCGGGACCGGGGGCACGAGGCCCCTGGACCCAGGACACAGCTTCCTCCCTCAGACGCGTCCCGCACCCCCCCGCATCACTTGCGGAGGCTGTTGTCTCCAAAGGTTGATGTAATTAAAATCGCAGACTCATTACGAACAATCTGGTGCTTGATGTGCCATTTTTCTCCGAGCCTTATTTGTTTTCATCGGGAAATGTTACGGCAGGGCGAGGCGAGACATTTCCATGACAGACGAAGTGCCTTGAATTACCACCTGGGGGGGGGGGGGTGACAGCTCCGAGCTGTTCCGAACGGCACAAGCCTCTGCCCCTCTCCCCACCGCAGCCCAGCGCTCAGGGGCGGGGTTCTGGTGGGAGGTTCGAGCCTCTGAAACGCGATGGTCCCGGCATCGGAGCAGAACCTCTAGCTTTCCAGACTCGCGTTTAACCCTTCGTCTTTCCATTTTGCCAGGCTGTTTGTGACTGCTTGGTGAACTCCAGGAAGAGGCGGCCTTGTGGGCTGCAGCACCCACCGCAGTCGTTGCAGCAGCCTTCACCATCCTCATCTGCAGATGTCTTCGTGCCCCGTAACGTTTCAGCAGTAGCAGCTGACACTCATTTCCCCCTCGCCAGACGCCTATATTCTCTAATGGCTTCTACATGACATTTATATATAAATCTGTCTGTCTACCTAGGCATGCATGCATGTGTGTATCTGTCTGTCTGCCTCAGATCCCATCCCAAGTTCTAAGAGACATCTGCGCGTACAACAACAGGAAGGACTGTAAAAAGGTTTCCTCTGCGATTCTCTGCCAACCTTTATCATGCACACCCTGTTAGCGATTTTATAGGACGACTTTAGCGCCTCCAATTTTATCCTACCTTGTCAAAAAAAATCCCCTTGGCTGCCTGCATTTAAAGGTACAAGGAAATATAATAAAGGCTGACTTCCTAAGGAACTTAAAAGGCAAAAACACTTTTTGAATCATGCTATGAGGAGACGCATAGAGAAAGACTCTGATTAAATTCACTTTCAGCTGAAAATTTCTAAGCATTATATTAATGACCTTGAAGACTGTCCAGCAAAAATATCTTGTGGATATGAATTTCTTCAAAGGTTGAAATATAGGTTAGCAATCTCCAGAGGCGCCTGTGATATCAAATAAAAGGCTTAATCAATTTGTAGAAGCAAAAAGGTGGACATGGTTTAGAGCAGCAGAAATTGATACTCTGAAATCTACAATTATTGGAACTGAAAGTAACTAACTTGCAGCCTGATAAGATTTCTTTCCCGGTGTCTCTGCTCCCGCCTGACATGAAAGGGAAACAAATCCGCGTGGATCCGCGATCAGCCGGACTTGGCCCATGTGTCAGAATGTCAGCGCCATAAAGCGTCGTCTTATCTGGCCAGAGGTGAAATCCCTCATCCTGGCGATAAACCCTCCCCCGCCGGCCGTTATCAGCCCTGCACGCTCCCGCCAGGGGACCCGGCAGCTGACCTTGGGCGCCGGCCCGGAGGCCGAGGCGTCCGTGCGCCCAGCCCGGGCAGCAGGCACGTGTGTGCCTGGCGTGCGCTGGGGCAAGGCCCACACGCCCGGGAACAGCAGCGTCTCGGACACGGAAGGATGCTGCCCGGACCGGGGAGACCCCCACGCGTGTCCGCGGACTGCTCATGGCCACGCCTTCGGGGCGGGCACCCTGGCAGCCCTGCTGGGACAGGGGGAGGACACACAGCCCGCCGGGCCCCGGCCCTGGCCCGAGGCTGAGCAGGGCGCAGAGTCCACAGGAAGGGCAGGAGCAGGAGGCAGCACCAGGGCTCCCTGGGGCACCCAGGGGACGCGCCACTTGCTGCACTGGACACAGGGCAGGGAGGGCCACCGGCAGCTCCCAGGCCAGAGAGGGGCTGGCCTGTCCACCCTCTGAGAGAGTGAGGGAGAGCCTGCCGCCCCCCCCACGCCGAGCTCCCGAGCCATGAGGGGGAGAGAGCAGGAGTGTCCAGGAGCGATGGGACTGTTGCCGAGAGGCGGGAAGCCCAGGCAGGGGGCGTTGTGAGCAGAGAATGTCCCCCCCAGAGCGCGCAGCCCGGTGGCAGGAAGGACCCACGGGCCTCAGGCAGCGGGAGGACCACGGAGGCCAGCTGCGCTCCCCGGGCTGAGCGACGTCGCGGCGGCCAAGGGCACCGGGCGGGGCGCCGGACGGCCGCACCCCACGAGCCCCGCGCTGCCGTGGAGGCCAGAGCTCGCGCAATGGAGGCGGTGATGGGCGTCCCCGCGCCCGCTGTCCTGGCCGCCAAGGAGCTGGCGCCCGGCCGTGGGGCCCGGGGGTGCCGCGGGAGTTAAAGCACCGCCGCCAGCGAGGGCCCTGCTCCTCCCCACGCAGGCCCACCCCAGGGCTGGGTGAGGCCGCGGAGCCTCGGCGCCGGCCTGGGCTGCCTGCACGCGCGTCGGCGGGACGGCCAGGTGGGCCAGGTGGGCAGCTGGCCAGGGCTGGCCTGGGCCCTCCTCGTGGGGCACAGGGAGCGTCCCTGAGAGGCGTCTCGGACGCCTGGGCGCTGCAGACGAAGGACATGGAGGCCTCATGGCCTGAGACACCCAGGCGGTGTCCGGCTCGAACGCGGCGGGCCCTGGCTTGGAGCACTGAAGGGCGGGGCGGCTCTCACCGGCCGGGCCCAGCGGGGTGGGCGGCCCGGCTCTCGCCCCAGCGGCCGGAGACTCGGAGTTAGCGCGGCCTGGCCGGGGCTCCAGGGCCCGGATACTGCAGGGAGCCGCCGGGGCCCGGGGAAGCCGGGTCGTCCACGAGGGCGTCCGTGCTGCGGTGACCGGGCCCGGAAGATGCCGGGGGCCAGTGTGCGGGGGTCCCGGATAGGCCCTGGCCGCCGGGCTGAGGACGGATGGAGCGTCCAGGGAACGGACTGAGCTGGAAACCACGGGGAGCCCGAGAGCCTGGTGTGCAGCGGACGGAGCTGGACCCTGCTGCGGGACCTGCTCGTTGCCGCGGACTCGGTGATGGAGACAAGCCCGGCGGCCAGCTCAGCGGCGGCGGCAGGGTGGGGGGGTCTGGGCAGAGTCCCGGGCGGGGACACAGGCTACAAGCCAGGGCCTCCGGCCGGGTGCCCATCACGGGCCACTCGTGGGAACGGGCAGCCCCACGCTGCTGCTGCTGGTCACGGCGCTTCCTCGTGGCCCAGCGGCGGGTCCCGTGCCCGGCAGCCCAGGCCGCGGCCACCTCAGGCCGGAGACTCCAGAGTCCTAAGCCTGCTCCTCAGGCCAGTCGGGAGAGTGTCTGCACCCGTGTCAGAGACCCACACGCGTGCAGACGCACACACTGACACACATGTGCACATCACACAGACACACCCACACACACCTGTGCAAACACACACGGGCACATCCACGCTCACACTCATCTGTGTACATGCACACATTAACACACATGAACACCTCGACACACACACACACAGGGCACATCCACACTCATACACAGCCAGACGCACACACCAACACACATGCACACACACATCCACGCTCACACACATGCAGGTGCACACCCTGATGCACACGGGCAACCCCCACTCACACACATGCAGACACACACACTGATACACACACAGACACATCCAGACTCACACATGCAGGCGCACACACGGACACACACATCCACACTCATACATGCAGACGCACACATGGACACACATCCAGACTCGCACATGCAGACACACACAGACACACACATCCACACTCATGCAGACACACACACTGACACACACACATCCACGCTCACACATGCAGACGTACACACGGACACACACATCCACCCTCACACATGCAGACGCACACACGGACACACATATCCACGCTCACACATACAGACACACACACGGACACACACATCCACGCTCATGCAGACACACACACTGACACACACACATCCAGACTCACACAAGCAGACACACACACGGACACACACATCCACACTCACACATGCAGACGCACACACAGACACATCCACACATGCAGACGCACACACGGACACACACAGACACATCCAGACTCACACATGCAGACGCACACATGGACACACATCCAGACTCACACATGCAGATGCACACACTGACACACACATCCACACTCATGCAGAAACACACACTGACACACACGTGGACACATT
Organism: Uropsilus gracilis; assembly: GCA_004024945.1. Taxonomy (NCBI): domain Eukaryota; kingdom Metazoa; phylum Chordata; class Mammalia; order Eulipotyphla; family Talpidae; genus Uropsilus; species Uropsilus gracilis. Next base: position 13,174 of record PVHY01030604.1, read on the forward strand.
CACACATGCATACAGATGCACACACTGGCACGCACATCCACCCTCACACATGCAGACACACACGGACACACACATCCAGACTCACACATGCAGACGTACACACGGACACACACATCCACACTCACACATGCAG
>PVHY01030605.1:0-13292 GCA_004024945.1 Uropsilus gracilis
TAAGGTTCTATTGTTGTCTCTATGCAGGGTCAAAAAGAAATATAATGCAAGCCTGTATTATGTTTTTTCCAAAATGAAATTAAATTTGCTTAATGTTGAGTAATAATAACTTGGTACCTGCTGGGAGGGGAGGGTCCTGTCTCGCACCACTATTGAGAGGCCGTTGCCTACTCAAGAGGGTCTTTTGAGCTAGGACACTCAACATGCCACATCTTTCTTGCTCACAGAGAATCTGGTTCTGAAATTCTCAGTAAACAAGCCTTATCCTGGCTTTATGTATGGGTATGGGTTTTGTTTGGTTTGATTTGGTTTGGTTTTGCTAACTAAAGTACATGGGCAGTTAGCAAATAAACTATACTGCTTACATTTAAAAAATCCCCCAAAAGCATAGCCTCCCTGCATGTTACAGAAAATACAAACTCAAGTATATTTTATCCTACGCTGATTCCCAAATCTGGAACCTTAGGAAACCAAAACCTCAAGCCGTACAATCACAGGTACAAGGAATTACTGGCAAGTTTGAGATTCATAGTGTTTTGTCTTGAGGCAACATTACTCTATTTCTGAGAGAAATGCAGAAAAACAGGATTACTAAAATAGTTTATAGAAGTGTTACATGACCCCTTTTATCTAACAAGTCTATATCTTAAAATGTTAATTTTGCCAGGGGGGTAGAGGGAAGAAGAGGTGAATAGGTGCAATTCAGGAGATTCTTAGAGCAGTGAAAATTTTCTGTAGGATTCTATAATGTAAAACTGTCATTTTACACTTGTCAAAACCCATAGAATGGACAACGTAGCATGTGAATCCTAGTGTAAACAATGGACTCAGTAATAATGTATTGATATTGGTTCATCAGCTATAATAAATGCTTCTCACTAGTGCAAAGTGTTAAAAATTCTTTATACGAGGATTTGCTATACTTTCTGTTTGGTTATTCTGTATACCTAAAACTGCTCTAAAAATAAAATATATTAATTTTAAAGCGGTCAGAAGCAAACAAAGTGTTGGTGAGCATGGGAGAGAGTTGTGCACAAGGGGTCAAACTGCTTGGGGGCTGTGAGTGGTGAATTACAAAGGACCACAGTCCTTCGCACAAAGGAAGGGGGTGTCCTTAGCACAGTGGCCACTCTAAGGTCATCAGTGACCCTTTTAAAAGTCACCATCCAAAGAAGCAATTTCTGTAAGACTCTACAAGTAGAATTTTTCACTCAGTAGATTTTGGGTGCAACTTTTTTTTCTCATAGGAGAGGGATCTTCTTCACAACTGTCTAAAACGCCTGTCTCCCTGCTGGGGCTGAGCCTCCTGTGCCCAAACTCACGATGCCTTTGCTTCAGGATTTAGATGGATATTGGATGACAGACGTTGGTTAGGGCTTGTAGGGGCCCAGCCCCCAGCCTGGCATCCTTTCACCTCCACTCCATTCACTCAGGACTCGGTGGCCTTGAGTAACTCCCGAGGCCAGCAGGACTCTAATAGACTTCACGCTGTGCCTTTCTGACATCCTTGGCCTGTGCTACAGACCTCAGGGAGACCACACTGAAACCCTGACTTCATGTATGACTTCCCCACTGCTCTCCACAAGCATGTCCTTTTCTTAAGACTTTCCACACGGGGGCCTTTGCAGCGTTTTTGCAAGTCACCTATTTATTTGGCAGAATTTTATTTGCTCTTCATGAATAACCACTTGGATACAAGCAGTGCAGAATGTAGACAGTGCAGTACACTTTCACCCCTTTGTTATTCTTTCATCCATTCAGTGAACAGTGACAGGATGCCTGTGTGTGCAAAGGCTAAGCCATATAACCAAGACAACACAGATCTGCCTGCACTGCTGCCCCCAGAAGCACCCTCCCACCAACCACCTCCCTGAGCACCTCTCCTGCCTCTCCCCCTTCCTGATACATTTCCTGCAGTCGTGAGTGGTGTGGGTGCACTCCTTCCTCCAGGAATGTCCATGAACCTGCTGCTCCCTCTCTCCAGAAGACTCTTTCAGAGACCCTCCCATGGCCCACGGCCTTCTATCCCTTTGGGTCTTCACTCAGTTGCCGCAGGTGTGTTTCTCTGGCCTTCCCATCCGTGCTTGATTTCTGTTCTCTCCCAAGCATTTCTCACTGTCTAATAAGCTATGTATTTATTTATCATTTGAATATAAGTTCCAGGGGCAGAGATGTCCATTTTGGCGCTTGCTGTTTCCCCTATGCTATGAACAATGCAGGCACATAAGGAGTGTGGAGTATTAGTGGAATAGTTGGATGAATGAAGATATGACCTGAACAACAATGTAGGTCATTAAACCTGAAAATATTATTATATATTCATATTCTTATGAAGCCACAAGGTAGTAGGGACTAACCTATAGAGCATGAGCACAGATTCTGACCTTGCAGGCCTCTGGACCCTGAACTTCTTACCGCCTTCTCTAAGAATGATCTTTACCTCTCAGCAAAGAGAAGGCACTTCCCTCACATCCCCACACATGACATCCACTAACAGTAATAAAAATGACAGGCTCACATCCTCAGGAGAGAAAAGTACACATAATCGATGTCTACAGAAATAACTGATCTGTAACATAATCAGGAGGGCGTTTTTGTTGGAGGAGTCATGATTCAGGTTAGAATCAAAGGACTCTGACCAGTGTGTTCTAACAGGCTCGGGGGTTTTGGGTGTAGGGGCTCAGGATGTAGGGGAGTTTTAGAGGATCAGGCAAAAGAAGGGGCTCTAACTATGCTTAGGTCATTTGTTTGCACCTTTCCGATTGGTGGCAGGAGTCTTCAGGCAGAAGTGCAGTAACAATCAGCAGATAACCTTCCTGTCTCTTCCCTAATCATCGATCAGGAGAGAGCAGGGTGGTGGTGCACTTTCCTAATCATCAATAAGGGGAAATCAGGCTGCTGGATCAGTCTGCTTCCTTCCTACGCAGAAGTCTCCATGTGGCAGCTTAGGGACAAGATGGAGCCTGTTTGAATCAAAGTAGGTCCCAGATGAACATGTCTCATCCCGAAGAAGTGAAGTTGCCTATTTGGCCTAAGACATTTAGCATTAAGATAAAGTAAGAGCTAAAATACTGAGCAACATCTTAGTTGTTCCAAGAATGTATCACATTTTCATCAATCACCTGTAAACTAAAGGTTGGCCATGTGTTCTCCATGTAAGAAAGCATTTATTTAAACAGTTTTTAGTGAAAATTTAGTGAATATAAGCACCAAAATATCTGCTCTCTTAAAAGAGATTCAATTAAGCATCGGTGCGCTTGTACGAAGACCATGTTGCAACACCGCGGTGGCCTGTTTTTCTGGTCATTATTAATCCAGAAACCTTAATGATGAACAACATTTGTGTTATTGTCTACCCAAATTTAATTTGTTTATGCAGCAGTTCAGTTAATCCTGCAATCTGTTTTTCTCAAATGAGGGCAGATAATGGAGACATCGTTCTTTACAAGTCTTCAGGCTTTTAAATTCTGATAAAATCAGGATTCTTCACTGGGTCTTGCCCCAGCTCTGAATTAAACCACTTTAAATGTAATTATGGAACCTGGCCTTACATCAGGAACATCCATTTAAAAAATTGATTGGTCAGGCTGTTGCACAAGGCATTTTATGAGCAAACGATTGCAGTGGGGCCAGAACTGTAATTTATAAAGGCAAAAAAGCAGGTAAATACTTTATTAGCGGTAATGAGAGGGTTTCCAGCTAACTGAATCTTTTCTCTCCTCACTAGCTACTTCAGAGAGCCGTGGTGCATGGCCCTTTTTCACGATCGTTTTATTGATCTCAGAAAAGAGTTGCGCCAAATCTTAACCTCCAGCGAGGTAAGAATGATTGCCAGATGTGTGGATTATTCCTTGCAAATTATAAGCAGTTTAGAGCTGTTGATTATTTAACCTTTCCCCTATATTCCCACTTTATGGTTTTATTTTTAAAACAAACTGTTTAAAAACTACTCATAAAAATAAGCTGTAGAATTTGTGGAATATTTTATTCCTTTTATGAGGGGCACATAGCTTTTTCCTTTTTATAAATAACTGTATTTTCATTATCAGCTAACAGTGTTGGCTGAAAACTGGATGTTAGTTGGATCTACTTGCCCACAAAATAAAGATAGCATTCCTTTAGTTTCTTTCTATACTTGCCAGCTATTCCCTGAACACTATTATGTATGTTGTTTTGAAGATACAAAGTGATGTCATCAGATATTCAATCACACTTCTTTTTTAGCCAAAACTTCTTTCTCAAGGGAGATAGAACTTAGTGGAAGTTAGGCTGTCTAGCCAAAGACTCCATGCTCTTTAGCATAAATAATGAAATATTTGTGAAAATTTAATTATATCTCTAGAGTTATTAACAGAGTTCTCAAAAGTTAACATCTCTGCTCCAAAAGTAGTCAATTATTCATCCTAGACTTTCCCTGGTTTCAACAAGCAAGGACTTGGAGGCAGCTTAGCTTCCACCTAATTTTAGTCTCTAAATGGGCAATTCTTGTGTCTCTGTTGTTATTGCCATTGAGGAATGACTGCACCTTGAATTTCCCCCGTGTGTGAGCAGCCATGTTGGTGGCACAGATACAGATCCCATGCTGATTCCCTCAGCTATCTGCTTGTGGCACACTCTTAGAAGAACCTTCTGAGGTGGGTGGAGCTGCCATCATCTCAGCTTTACCTCATCTTCAATTTCTAATGACCTTCCACGAGTCACCCAGCAAGTCAATGACCAGCAAGTTCAAACTCAAAAGTGTCTTACTCCAAAGCCAGGATCATAGGGGCTGAGCGTTGCAGACCAAACTCCGTGACTTGATACCTTCTCCTAATTGTCCATCCCCTTTTCAGTTTTGTTCTTGATGTCCAAACTGGAAAATTTCAGTAATTTACTAATCTAAAGAAGATACAGAATAGGAAAAATGGGTCTTAAATTTAAACCAACTGACTTGTCTTTATGATAGACAAAGGTGGGAACAGGCAGGTAAATCATACCTTACTTATTGTGCTTTGCTTTATTGTGCTTCATAGTTACTGCATTTTTTACAAGACTTTCCACCAGCAAAAAGATTACAAGTCATTAAAAGCTCAGATTATTGTTAACTATTTTTAATAATAAAATATTTTAAAATAAGCGAGGTATATTGTTTCTCTAGGTGTATTTCTTTATTGCCTATTCTAATAGACAACAGTTTAACATAAACATTACTTTTTTATGCACTGTGGAAACAAAATTTCATGCGACTTGTTTTGCTGTGATACTTGCTTTATTGTGGTGGCCTGAAAGTGAAACTTGCAATATCTCCAAAATATGTCTGTCTACTAGGGGAGTGGTGTCAATCGGACTAAAGGCAATGGTCAGCCACTGTAAGGTCACTCAAATTGGGGGGGGGGGATACATATTTCTGTAGATACAGGTCAAACAGTTCCCTATACTAACCTGGAGATTGGGAGGAAGTCAGCTCAGACTGAAATATAAATGTTTGCAGACTGAACAGGTATATGTGCCACACTCAATCCAACAGTAACAGTATACACATTCTTCATATTGCATATTGAACATTTTCTTGGCTAGTTCACATGTTGGCCAAAAACCAAGTGACAGTGATTTTTAAGGTTTAAATCACACAAACTATGTTCTCCAAGTACAATGGAATGAAATTAGGAATCACAATTAGGAGGAAAGCAAGAATTCACAAATTAGTGAAAATTAATCACCAGACTCTTAGACAACCTCTTTGCTTTCAAACAAGAAATCAAATGGTATATTAGAAATGCTTAAAGACAAATGAAACTGAAAGCATGTCATTCTAAGATGCTTACTGTCATGCAGTAAAGGTGGTTTTCACAGGGAAATTTATAGCTATACGTGTAATTATAACAGAGTAGATCTAAAAAGGGTGATCTCAAATCAGTAACCTAATTTGACAAGTTAAATTATTAAAAATGCAAGTCAAACTAAACCTAAATACTAGCAGGATATAAAATATAAAAATTAGATCAGAAATAGATGAAGTGGTGAAAAGAAAAATAAGAGACTAGCTAAAACCAAAAGTTGACTTTTGACAATACTGACAAGCCTTTTGTTGAGTGACTAAGAAAAAAGACCCAAATTATTAAAATCAGAAATGAAAGTGAAAATATTATGATCCATTTTACAGAAAAGATTATAAGAAAATACTATGAACTACTAATTAGATAACTGATGACATGAACAAATTACTAGAAACAAATTATGAAGATTGACTCAATGGACATACAACAAGTTATTGAACCAATAATTAAAAATCTTCCAACAAAGAAAAGCCTCAAGCTAGATAATTTCACTCATGAATTCTACCTAACATTTAAACAAGAATTCACACCTAGGCCGGGCATGGTGGTGCATGCCTGTAGGTGGCAGCCTAGGCAGCCACAGCTGGGGCCAGGGATTGCGGTTCGAGTCTCGCCAGGGGCATGTAGCGAGACCTAGTCCCAAAAAAATAGCTGGGCGTGGTGGAGTGTGCCTGTAATCCCAGCTACCTGGGAAGCTGAGGCTGGGGATTGCTTGAGTCTGTGGTACCCCGGGCAACGTGAGCCTGCGGTTTCATTGGCAAAAAATAGCGAGACCTAGTCTCAAACTTAAAAAAAAAAGCGCACCAATCCTTTTCGAACTTGTCAAGAAAAATAAAGGTATAGGGAACACTGCCTAACCTGTTCTGGAAGATCAGCATGACCGAGATATCAAAACCAAAGATATCAAAGGAAAACTACAGTGTATAGAGCGCATGGATTTAGATGCAAAAATCTTCTACAAACTAAGTCCCCAGCATATTGAAGAGTTTATAGACCATGACCAACTGAGACTTACCCTATGATTTTAAGAGTGTTTCAACATAAGAAAAGTAATCAAAGTAATACACCACTTTAATAAAATGAAGAAGGGGGTACTATCATATCAATTGATGCAGAAAAATCATTTCACCTAATCAAGCATGCTTTCATGATTAAAAGAAAACCACTAAAAAACCCAATCTGATAAAGTGCATTTATGAAAACTCATAGCTAACATAATAATGGTGTAGAACTGAAAGCTTTAATCCTCATATCTGGAACAGGACAAAGATGCCTGCTTTCATCACTTACATTCAACATTGTCCTGGAATTTTAACTTGAGCAGAAATAAAGGTATCTACACTAGCAAAGGACAAGCAGAATTGTCTCTGTTTTCAGATTATATCACCTTATATAGACAAAGAAAAGCTAATGACAAATTTCAGAAGTTACCAGATACAAAATCAACACACAATAGTCATTTGTCTACATTAGCAATGACAAAATCCAAACTTGAATTTAAGAAAACAATTTTATTTACAATTGTATCAGATGGAATAAACTACCTGGGGATATATTTAACCAAGATTTGGGAAGGAAGGAAGGAAGGAAGGAAGGAAGGAAGGAAGGAAGGAAGGAAGGAAGGAAGGAAGGAAGGAAGGACAGATGGACATGTGCACTAAGAACTATAAAGGAAATTCCAAAAAGAAGTTAAAGAAGGTCTAAATAAATTGAGTCATTTGTGTCCATGTATTTGAAGTTTAATATTGTTAAGAAGGTGATAGTACCCCTTGATTTTAAAAAACGCAGCATATCCATATAATGGAAAAGTAGTCACCTATAAAGAGCACTGATATGTACTATAAAGTGGATGAAACAAAGCAGTATGTGAAATGAAATAAGCCAAACATGAAATATCATGATCTGTATGCCATGTTGTGAAGTGAGCCGATTATACAGAGAAGTTGGTTCAGTTGTATACTAAGTTGTGTTTACCCCATTGTCTGTTTTTCCCAGTAATATATGTATAATCTCCAACACCAACACCTGATAACTATATTATGCACCTGTCTACTTTGAATCTATTTTTCTATCTAAAATTTTGATGACTAATAAATTAATGGCCCATTAAAACTCTGCAACATAGCTACCTTTTTTTCCTTTACAAAATTTTAAAAATTATTGGACATTCAAATAAATATACCAGAGTCCATGTGACCCTTCCTTTATGGTAATCTTTGGTTATTGTGGGATTCAGCACTCAACTCAAACCTAGGTGAAGTGCTTCTGTAACAACTCTCTTATTGCTACATGGGCAGATACGTGATGAAGCAAATATAGAAAACACTGGTCATAGTATCCAGGTGGTGCTAACTGTATAATTCTGCCCATTTGCTGTTTGAAAATATGCATAATAAAATATTGCAAAGACCCTGGTATATAATTGATATGCACAGTATATCGTCCTCAACTTCAAATAGCTACATTCTCTCTGAGCCTTATCTATAAAGATACCAATGTCATTTTGGTTTACAAGGAATTAATCCCAATAATTTTTAAATGCTACTTGCAGGGAATTCTCACCAGGTAAAGTAAGCCATTTGTGAGTTTTCAATTAAAATAGTGAAACATTTCCTTATTTATTTTTAAAACAAACATGATCTATAGATATATGATTTTAGATGAAAACTAATTAACAAACTTGAAGACATTATGCTAATTGAAGTTCATGAGTTACAAAAAGACAAAAACTGTGATTCCATTTATATGAGGCACCTGGAATAGTCAAAGTCATAGAGACAGATGTCGAATGGTGGGTACCAGAGGTTGGGGTTACTGTCACCATTTTGTTTAATTTAGTATTAGAGGTTTTAACTAGAGAAAAGAGACAAGAAGAAATAAAAAGAACTCGGATTTGAAAAAAAATGATAGTGAAACTACCATTATTTGCAGATGATGCACCAGATGTAGGAAGCCCTAAGCAATCCACCAAAAGGCTATTATAACACAGCAAAATAGCAAGTTACAAAACCAATATACAAAAATCACTGCACTTTTAGGCAAATAATGAGTACTTAGAAAAATTTAAAAAAACAACTTCCCACAACTGCATCATAAAGAATAAAATACCTGAGGACTAACTTAGCTCAAGAGATAAAGGGTTTATACAGTGAAAAACTACAAGATTATTAAGAAATATAGAACAAGACATAAAAAGAGGAAACAACTAATATAGTCAAGATGACTGTTCTACCAAAAGTGATAAATTTAACACAATCCACATCAGAATGACCACAATATTCTTTAAAAAAAACAGTCAATAGATTAAAATTTGTATGGAACCATGAAAGATCCCAAATAGTTGAAGCAATCCTCAGAAACAAAAAAGAGAGAAATGGAGGCATCCCATTATCTGACTTTATACTTTAAGGCAAGAGTAAACAACAATATGATACTGGAATGAAATTAAAATAAAAATTAATGAATGGAACAAAATTGAAAATGCAGAAATAAATCCATGCTTATATCAGAATTTGTGGCAAGGAGTCACAATCATACAGCAGAGAAAGGAGTTTCTATAATTGGTGCTGGGAAAGCTAGATGAGCACATGTGAAAAATGAAGTTGGCTCACTCTCTAACTCTATACACAAAAATAAATTCAAGATGAGTTAAAGACTTATATATAAGGCCTACAACAGTAAAATGCATACAAGAAAACATTGCCCATATGCTTCATAACCCCTATGATAAAGAGTCTTTGGAGATGCCATCCCTGTGGCAAGGAGAGCAAAATCAAAAATTTTGTAATTGGTAATTACAACTAAAATGCTTTTACACGTGAAAGAAAATATAGGTAGATTTAAATGATATCCTACTAAATAGGAGAAAATAGTTATACTTTTTACTGTGGCATAATGTCAATAAAATATACAAAAAATATTCAGTTTAATAAAAACAAACAACTCAGTAAGTGGGCAACATATATGAACAGACATTTAAGAGGCTAATTAGAAAACCAACAGATACATGAAAGAATGTGCAACATCACTTTTAATACAGGAAATGTAGGTCATATTTTTAAAAACTCCTTATAATAAATGCTGGAGAGGATACAGAGAAAGAGGAACCTTAGTTCACTGTTAACACACTCAACATGAACTAGGGCCATTTTGAAAAGTGATCTTCTGGATTTCCCTTAAAAACTAAAAATGATGACAGTTCATAGGTGGCCTGGTGGTGAAAAAAACCTCGGGGTGTGCAGTGATGTAAAAATATATATATATGTGTGTGTGTATAATAACTAAAAATAATACTAAAAAAACTGAAAATGGAAATAACACCTGACCTAGCAGTTCTGCTCAAAGAACTTCTGGAAAGCACTTTTGGGTATCTATCCAAAAACTTGTAACTATGAACCAAAAAATTATGTGCTCTACATTGTTTATTGTTGAATTATTTCCCCAAGTTAGAACATAAAGTAACCCAAGTGCTCACTGATAGAGGAAGATGTGGTAGCCACAAAGTGGAATACTATTTTACAATAAATAAAGATGTTCCCATTTACAGCAAAATGGAAGAATAATTGGTAGCAAATCAAGTCAGAAGGATAAAGATAAATATTTGACATTTATAAGAAATGCAAACAACACATATTGATTTTTAAAAGGTAGGGGGAAATGACCAACTTGGGAAGCCAAGTAGTCTTTTTACTTTAGAGAAACTCCTTCTCTTTTAACTAAGCTATTGGTTTCTTTCTGTATTTTCCAGGAAGAAGGCGTTCCTTCCATGGAACACTTAGCCCATCAGATAGAAGATGAGGAAATCAACCTAAATGAGAAGCCAAGAAAATACCTCAAAAGAGTTTTCGAGGAAACAATCTATAAGCCAAAGGTGGAGAAGAGCATTCTTGACTACCTGCTCTATAATAACTACCATCTGCCCATGTACGCCTGGCCAGGCATCATATAGTTGTGGCCATGGGATCCATTTTATTGTCTGTGAACTTGTAACTCCTGAAAATGCTCGGTTATAAATAGTAAACCACTCTGAAACCCGGCTTGACAGCCAAGCACCATCCCCAATTGTTTCTTTTCAGCTTATGCCTGGAGTTTTCTATTTTTCCAGTAGGTGGCGCACGCCCGTGTGTCTATTGGGGGGCAGGGCGAAGCTTTCCAAATACCAGACGTGTTTTCTGTGCACAATAAACCATTCCAGCAATCAAATGAGATCACATTGTGTAAAATTGGTTTTACCTTGGTGTGCTTCCGTTTTATTTCCCAAAGTGTTTTTTGCCTTCAATTTTGTTAGTTCTTCAGATGTTTATAAGGTAATATTCCTGGGTAGTAAGAGAAAGATCATGAGACCAGAATGGAAAATTCGTAAAACAGATAAGGAGAAGTCACCGCTCTACCGCGACATCAGAAGAACTGATTGTGTAGGAAATTTTAGACGAACTTTTGAAAAGAGGAGGCTGTATCACAACCCCTAGTCTCTACTTCACATTGCAGATCCTAAGTGTAAATGCCTGAAAAAGTGGAAGATAACAGGCTCGTCCACAGGTCTTAGATTAGAAATAGCAGAGGGAAATTAATCTAGTTCAATTCCTTGCCTTGCACTCTTAGCACTGTGGCTTTGCCCCAGCCCCAGTACGTTACCTCTAATATGGGTCAGAAACCCTCTTATCATAAAGCAAATTTTGTGCCTGGTAGTGAACATATACAAGGCACAAGACAGTTATTTGGACCTCTTTGAGCAGATTTTAGACCATCAATGCTTAAAATTGGTTTTCATGAACACAATTCCAGTTTATGTTTCATTGTTTTATATTTGTATGTCTGTTTAGCAAAGGTGGGCACCATTGCAAGGTTTGCATTGTTATTGGGAGGAAGAGTCAGAATTGGCATCACAGAATTTATATACCCATTATCAAACTGATAGGTCTCAAAAGTAAAGTTGCTATGAAACACAAACTCTGACTTTTCTAAGGCAGGCAAAAAGCAAACAGTAAACTCCACTAATTCCTTCACACGTATGTTTTATACAAATGCATGAGCCATTTAGGGGAGGGCCCTGCTTTGGCCATATGGTACAAATTGTGTAACTTAACAATCACTACTGATTCACTCTTCACGTTGCAAACAACACACGTGGAAGCGGATTTTAGCAGGCTGAAAACGAGTCAGCTTAAGAAACTGTCCTGCCACAGTCTTCCCCTGAGTTGCCTGGGTCAAATTCATCAGAAAATGGAGGTGTTTCTGTAATAGGTCCTGGCACCTTGGGTGGGAATACCAGAACAACCAGAGAGGGTCCACACACTGATGAATCTGTGACCAACTATTGCTCTTACAAAGCTTCTAGTCACATAAGTGTGATCCCAAACAACCATGCTATACAGTACTGAATACTCCGTCAGTAACACGGTAGATTTGAAACTGTCTAGAATGAATTTTAGTCTGCAAAGTATATTTTTTAATCATTAGTATCAGAAAGTAAGCAATTTCTTGTACATAAGCAGGAATTTTTTAAGCGTATGTGTGCAGACATGGCATTTTATCATTGAGGAACAGCGCTGCTAAGACTAAGAACCCAAGAGTCATTGGTCATTGCTTGAAATCGGCTTATTTTAAGGTCTTCACTGATGAAAAAGCCTGGCAAAAGAAAGGCCTTCAAAGAGACTGATATTTGGACTTCTCTCGGCATGCACAGGCATCGATTCTGTAGACAGATGACTACGTGAAGTTCCTACGTTTTTCAGCATTTGCTGTTGTGCTGGGAACATCGTTGGCTCTAAGCCTGATCCTGGAATCTCCAGTTTTGAACAAAGAATACTGACAAGAAAATACCAAAGTTAATTTCCTCAAGTCGCCCCCCCCCCCATCACAGGCAATGATGGGGCCTCACAGATGCCTCTAATGATCTCCTGACATATGTTGGTTTGTAATATAGCGTGCAGCTACCTCCTTTCCCCAAAAATGGTTCCTTATGGTTCTGTTACACTCAGATATCACAGGAAGGTTAAAGAAAAAGAAAAGATGAGGTAAGGGAGCAAAGGGAGAAGTGCATGAAGGATAAAATGTAAAGTCAGCTAATCAATATATACTTTGAGAAAGAGGGAGGGAGGAAGTAAGGGAGGGAGGGAGGGAGGGAGGGAGAGAGAGATCACAGATCGCACCCGGGTAAGCGAGTGTGAGCCAAGAAGCAGGGAGAGGGGCTTGAAAGTCGCGGTGTGTGAGGAGCTGTTGATTGTTTTCTGGTTGAGAGAAGAGGTGATGATAAGGCTGGGATAAAGTGAGCGCCGGGAAACGGGCACCGAGCCGGCAGCTGTATGCTAATGCTCACAGAAACCAAGCCTCCGAGTCCCCCATTAAAGCAGGCGGCCAGGAGGCCACACATCACTGAACAAATAGGCTCTCTCTAGACAAATAAAATAACACACGTAGGCCTGCATGGAAGAGTGGGGGGGAATCAAAGCGGGAGGAAAGTGGGGGGGGAGGGAG
>PVHY01030606.1:0-13304 GCA_004024945.1 Uropsilus gracilis
GGGGAGGGGTAGCCCCACCCACACACCCGGTTCAGCCATGCTGCAGGGCACTGAACCACCACCCCCCACCAGTCACACAGGCTGAGGGGGGGGGGGGCTGGAGGTGGGCTAGTGGGGGATAGTGGGTGGTAGGGGTCATTCCCTCTGGTCTTCTCCAAATCCAGTCAACTCTCACCAGAAGCAACTAAATCAGTAATTCAACCACAGTTGCACACAAATGCAGAGGTGAAAAACAAGAAGTATTCTGGGACAACGAACATGTCAGTTCCATGGGACACAGGACTATAAGACTGATTATAGAGACGAACCATCTCAGAAACACAACCACTGTGATCTACAATGATGGCAATGGAATTTTCCATTCAGAGCTGCCTTCAGTATGATCAAAAGACCTTCCCACAGACACAGGCAGTGGCCCCACGATGAATGGGACCAGCCATCTGCCAGGGCCTATCTCGATCAAAAAAATTGGTGCACAAACTGGCCAGAAGAAATGCTCCCAATGCCAGCAACCAGAACTACAAAACAAAGAAAGAGCAATATATTACAGCAGCTAACCAGAAAGGAGGAGGCACTGAGAGAACACAATCATGTGTGAACTGGTGGCCAGCAGCAAAAAGACACTTGGAAAACTAAGCACAGGTGACTGTGTCCCATGAAATCATGTCCACACCGGACAAAAGAACCAAAAGGACATTGCTACAGGAAAGAAAAGGAAGAACCCAAGGAACTAAAAATTAAACAATAAATGGCAGTGAAAGAAGAGATGGAGAGACCAGGGGGGTGGGATAGGGGAGGAACACCCAAAAGGCAAATGTAAATAAAACTTATTCAATAAAAATATATATTATTTTTTTAAAAAGAGTATCAAACATCAACATTCTCTTAGGAATATTCCTTAGCAAAAAGCATTTTTTTAATTTGAAAGCAATAAAGTTTTGATATTTTAAAATTAGCAAACATTTGCCATCATAAATTAAAATCTAATTTTCTGAAACATCAACAGAGGTGGCAAAAACATTTACATGCTGCACTACTCAAAATAGTAGATTCAAGCTGAGGCTGGGGAGTACTTGAGTCGGTGGTACCATGGGCAACGTGAGCCTGAGGTTCCACAGGCAAAAAATAGTGAGACCTAGTCTCAAAAAAAAAAAAAAAAAGGAGATTTAGAAAATAAAAATAAATGAAATCTTTAACTTCAAATTGACTCAAGGAAGAATAATTCCTAATTATCTAGATATCATTTCATCAGTAGCCATGCATACAAGAGATACTCACTGAATAAGTTATTTAGTGAATGACCTAATTTTTAATTGTTCTACCTTAGACAGTCCCTAAAAATATTGATTATCACTCCAATCCTATTTGCCAGGTATAAACACAATGAACAATTTACACAAACATATATCACACATACATACCAAGTCAAACTGAAACTATTTCTACTTTAAAATACTATAAAACTAGCCGGACATGGTGACGTGTGCCTATAAGCTTCAGCCTATGAAGCAGCTGGGGTTAAGGATCATGGTTCGAATGCCGCTCAGGGCAACATAGCGAGACCTAGTCCCAAAAAATTGCTGGGCGTGGTGGCACGTGCCTATAATCCCAGCTACCTGGAAAACTGAGGCTGGGGATTGCTTGAGTCTGTGGTACCACACTCAACTTGAGCCTGAGGTTCCGCAGGCAAAAATAGCAAGACCTAGTCTAAAAATAAAATAAAATACTATTAAACTATTTAGAGCTACCGTATTCTTTCTTTTAAATTAACTGCACAAGCTTGCAATTTTCCAGGACTTTGAGCCAAGAGATTGAATGGAAGGAAGTGATTGTATACTGTCTATAATAAACAATAGTAAAGCCTAAGATTTATTGACTATTGTTCTAAGTGCTTTACACATTCTACAAATTAAAATCACAATTTATAGGGAGATACTATTATGTATGGTCATATTATAGGTAAATAAATTGAAAAATATTACTTACTCAAAGTTATAATGACTTGACCTAAATAAGACATCTAGTAAATGGTAGGGCCAAGACATGAAGCCACACTTTGTCTTAGAAGCTGGTGTTCTTAATCACTGCTAGCCTCTGTGATGTTAAAAATATTAAGGATAAATTCTTATTTAAGAATAAGGGACTGCTGACATACACCAGATGTAAACATAATGAGATACAATGTATACCAGAACCTTCTACATTTAGTATCTTCAAAGTCATAATACCAATCATTATATATTAGTACACATTATTAAAAATCATTTGAATGAGTGAAAACATAAATTTCATTCACATATTTCATAAACAGAGAAAAAATAGATCTAAATATTTAGTGTTTCTTTCATGATCAAAATAATTTTTTTACAATCTTTACTATCCATTTTTTCATTAGACTTGACACTAAATAATTTAGTCACCTGGAAAAATCTATATATATATGGTCACACATACACACCAATAACCTGAATCACATGTTAAGGCTCACACAATGAATGACTCAGACTCCAAGAGTGTTTTCAAAGATTCTGACAGAATCTTTGGAATAAAAGTATATGCTTTCAAGGTAATCATTCTGAAGAGTACAATATTTGATTGTCTTTTAAGGTCAGTAGACTAAAAGTTACCTTGCCATATGTTACAGGTTTATTTCATTTACTAATTCAGCATCCAATTGATACTACCCATCAGCAAACTATTAATATATCCATATTGACTATGACCAGTGAGTTGATGGCTAGGATTCTAAACACTGTATAGCATACCAAAATAATGCTCTGTGACAAGTGAAGCCAAAAAAATGTTTTATAACATTCATTTATTCATTTAATATAAAATGACTCCTAATTTACTTAAATACAAAGTGATTCTACTCTGATAGAAACATCAAGGACAAAATGGCGGTTAGTGGATACTCACCTTTGTACAGTAAAAATCACACACAAATATTAATATCACCAAAACAGCAGTATGACCACCACCATTTTGTTTTTTTTTTTGTTTTTTGAGACTAGGTCTTGCTATTTTTGCCTGTGGAACCACAGGCTCACGTTACCCGGGGTACCACAGACTCAAGCAATTCCCAGCCTCAGCTTCCCAGGTAGCTAGGATTACAGGCATGCACCACCACACCCAGCTATTTTTGGGGGGACTAGGTCTCACCACGTGCCCCCAGCGGGACTCGAACTGTGATCCCTGGACACAGCTGCGGCTTCATAGGCTGCCGCTTACAGGCATGCACCACCATGCCCAGCCCACCACCATTTTAAAGAACACCAAACAATATTAAAAAGTGATGTTTCAGAAGATAAATCATTGAAAATCAGTGTCACCTACCCCTATCCCTGAAACATTTTCTATATCATGGTTTTACTATATCAACCTTTCTCCTTGTAAAAATAATAATCTGCCTGAGAGCTCCATGTAGTTTCACTGAGCAGTAAAAATAGCTGTTAAGTTTCTTTATATACATTAATTGTTAAGTAAATGGCAGTCTTGCAAGACTGCCCTGAATATAAAATCTAATAATTGAATATTAGAAAACTTACTGGCAACCTAAGTGTAATTATCCAACCTAGTAGTACATCATAAAGACCAACAATCAATACTAGTCAAACTAAACCAACAGAAGTAGCTGGTAATAGCAGACTTTCTTAAAGTAAAAATAATTCTGAAAACATTGTTTTTTTGATTGCTTATGTTTAATCCAGCAACTCACTTACTTTTTTTTTTCTTTCTTTTTTTTTATTTATCCAAACATTACTGGGATGGTTTCCCATTCATCTTGATTCAGGGTGTATTAGTGCTGCTTCCATCTGAAGGAACATCCTGTAAGCCTTACTTACTTTTCCTCCTGTTGGCTGGCAGAGGACAGTGGAGAAGCCAACACACAATACTATTGTTTGTGCATGGCTTAAACAGTGGTGATTTTATAGCATCTTGAGCATTTCACATCCATGAAATAGGAATTGGGGTTCTGCACCAGGCGCTTCTTCTTGTTTTTCTCTTCTCTTCTGGAGAGGGATGAAGGAGATCCTTTGGAGAGGCATGTTCTAGTGGAGAGGTCTACACATACATAATTTCACTCAATAACATATTTATAAATGTTACTTTATTGCTTATTGTTTAAGTTAGTAAGTTAAACTGCTCTGGCAACGCAAAAGATTTCTCAGCAGTTTTTTTTCCAACATCTACCATCAAAATACTTGGATTATATAGCCCTAATTGAGGGAAGAATTAAGTATATAATGACCTCATGTGGCAAAAGACTATAAATACTACTGATTTAACTGTGAATAATAGCGTAAACTAATTTTGTTAATAAACTTTAATTTTTTAATTGCTATTTTAAATAGGCAGCAAACTGCCCAGAGTTAAGGAAGAAAAAAGACCTCATGTACAAAGAACAGAGGTGAAAATAATGTTGCTAGTCACTAAAATGAACATACACACTACAATGAATATATGAGAGTTCTTGTTTCAGTTTTTTTAATTTACATGAAATCTTAAATCCCTTAGCTTCTCACATCTCTTACTTATCTGGTGGTAAACATTGTCTATCACAAACTTATAAGGTTAAAAGATGATTATGAAAAAAGACATTATATCACATTTATATGCTATTTTAGTCTACTTAAGCTACATACTATCCTACACTGAAAACATTTCTAACTACAATAGAATTAAGGTGCTATTGTGTAGGTTTTCTTTTCAGATATCATTCTTTTTAATTGAAGTAGCATTGCATTATAACATGTTTTAGATATGTATGACTGAAAACCATGTGTATATGGTATATTAAGTACACCATTAAAAACCTGATTCTACACTTCAGCATCGTCTTGTCTCCTTTGCCTGGATTTACCCACTTTTTCACCCTTCCCATCTTTTACCACCATTTGGTCTTATAAAAGTTTATTTTCTTTAGTTTAATTATTGGTTCTATATACCACATATGAATTAAATCATATGGTATTTGTCTTTCTGTGTCTGACTTTTCCCACTAAGTATAAAACCTCTAGGTCTATCCCTGTTGCTGAAAATGGCAGGATTTCATTTTATTTTTGTATCTGAATAGAGTACCACTGTGTATTTACATGCCACATCTTCTTCCCCCTTCAGATAATACTTTCTTGGGTTGTTTCCAGTTCCTGGCAATTGTAAATGATACTAAAGTAAACATGGATGTTCATATATTTCCTCTACTTCATTTGTTTGTATTCTTCAGGTACATACCCACAGTGGGATAATTGGATTGATTGAAATTTCTATTTTCAATGTTTTGAGGAATCATTATACTGCTTTTTCACATAATTGTACCAATTCCAACAGTGTTAAAGGACTCCCCTTTCCTCACACTCCAACAGTTGTCTCTTGTTCTTGGGATAATAGCCATTTTCACAGGTATGACATCTCATTATTGTTTTTATCTACCTTTTCCTAATAAAAGATAATGAAATTCCTTTCATGTGCCTATAGGCCATCTATATGTGATCTTTAGAGAAGAGTTTATTCAGATAGCTTTGCTCATTTTTTAATTAAGTTGGTTTTTTGTATGGTTGCATTTTATGAGTTCTTTGTATATTTTGGATATTAACGCTCTCAGTATATGAAGCACAAATATCTTCTCCCATCAATAAGTTGTCTTCATTTTGATGCAAGTTTCTTTTGCTATGCAAGTTTCTTTTGCTAAAACTTTTTGGTTTGATGTAATCTCATTTAATTTACATTCTAAAGTTAATGTCAGAGAGCATATCACCTATGTTTTCTTCTATGAACTTTATGGTCTTAGTTCTTACATCCAATTCTTCAATGTTTTTAATTTTTATGAATGCTATTGTCTTTTTTTTGCATGTGGCTGTATAATTTTCGCAACATTATTTCTTGAAGACTTTTCTTGTTCTTTGTAAGATCGATTCTTATTATACATTTTATGTTCATAAATTAATAAGTACATAATTGTATATAAACCACAATTGTATGTGGTTTTATTTCTGGACTCTTAGTTCTGTTCCACTGACTTATGTGTATGTTTTTATTCTAAAATCAAGCTATTTCATTTGCTAGTTGTGATTGAAGTTGGGAAGTGTTAATACCTCCATTTTTATATTTTTTAAAAAAGTGTTATTGCTGTTCAGGTTCTTTTGTAGTTTCACATAAATTTCATGATTGTTCTATTTCTGTTAGGAATGCTGATGGGGTTTTAACAGTGACTGTATGTTGAATTTGTTGTATGTTGTCTTAGGTAATATAATCACCTACTAATATTAATATTAATACTAATATTAATTCTTCCAATACATGAGCACAGATTACTTTTCTAAATTTGTGTCTTCTATTTATTTCAAAATGTCTTCTAGTTTTTGGTGAACAGGTTTTTCAGTTCTTTGGCTAGATATTCAAAGATTTTTAATTCCTTTTGATGTGACTGTAAATGGTATTTTCCTTTCTCCAAATTATTTGGTTCAGAAATAAAACATTTTTGTATATTATTTTTCTTTATTGTATTTAAGTTTTTACTATATCTTTGAGATTGTTTATGGATATTGTCATGTCATCTGCCAATAGTGACAATTTTACTTCTTTCTTTCCAACATGAACCCTTTTTATAACTTTTACTTCTCTAAATGCTCTTTGTAGGACTTTCAACACTATATTGCAAAGTAGTAGTGAGACTAGATACCCTCATCTTTTCTCTAATCTTAAAAAAAAAAAACAAAACTTTTTTACAATTGAGTATGATATTGTTGACTATGGGTTTGTCATAAATGCATGTTTGTTATGTTGAAGTACAATTCCTCTATCTCCATTTCACTGAGGGTTTTATCATAAATGAATGTTGAATATTGCAAATACTTTTTTTGTGTGTATTAAGATGATTTTTGTTCTTCCTACTGTTGATGTGATACATCACATTTATCAATTTATATGTGCTGAACCATTCTTGCACCCCTGGAATGTACTCCACCTAATTATCTTACAATTTTTTTTTCAAGTCTAGTTGAGTTATTGTTGAAGATTTTTACATGTGTTCATCAGAGATATGGAATACAGCCTTCTTCGTGAAGTCTTTCTAGTTTCAGAATCAAGGTTGGTTTCAAAGTTGGTTTTGTTTTTTGTTTTTTGTTTTTGTTTTTTTTGATGACTATGACTAAATTCCTTATTCCTGGTGGTTATGTTCAGTCTATTTCTTTATGACTCAGTCTTGGAATGTTGCATGTTTCTTTTTTTTGGTTTTTTTTTTTTTTTTTGAGGCTAGGTCTCGCTATTTTTGCCCATGGAACCACAGGCTCTCGTTGCCCGGGGTACCACAGACTCAAGCAATTCCCAGCCTCAGCTTCCCAGGTAGCTGGGATTACAGGGGCATACCACCACGCCCAGCTATTTTTTTGGAAGTAGGTCTTGCTACAGGCCCTACTCGAACCACAGTCCCTAGCCCCAGCCGCTTCATAGGCTGAAGCTTACAGGCATGAGCCACCATGCCCGGCCGGAATGTTGCATGCTTCTAAGAATTACTTTATTCTTCTAAGTTATCCAATTTGTGGCCATATAACCTTTCATAATACTCTCATCCTTTGTATTTTTGCAGCATCATTTGTAATCTTTCACTTTTGATTTTGGCTACTCTGTCTGCATAAAGGTTTGTCTAGTGTATTAATCTTTTTAAAGACCCAAACCTTGGTTTTGCTTATCTTTTGCAACATCTTCTTGATCTCTACTTTATTAGTTCCTGATCTTTTATTTACTTCCAGTTCCTTCTGGTGTAATCTCAGATTTCTTGTGATTCACCTTGTTTTAAGCTTGTATTGTTATAGATGTCTCATATTACTTCTTTTACTACATCCCACAAGTTGTTAAAAGTCATGTCATCGTCATTTTCATTCCTATCCACATCTTTTTTTTGAGAGGTCTCACTACTTTTGTCCGTAGAACCAGACTCACGTTGCCCGTGGTACCATGGAATCGAGCAATCCCCAGTCTCAGCTTCCCAGGTAGCTAAGATTACAGGCGCACGCCACTAAGCCCAGCTATTTTTGGGGGACTAGGTCTCGCTGTGTTGCCGTGGGCAGGACTCAAACTGCGAACCCCAGACCCTGATGCAATTCCACAAGCTGTTGCTTACAGGCACACACCACCATGCCCGGCTCCCATCCACATCTTTTCTCACTGACTTAACAGTTATTCAGTAGCATGTTGTCTATTCAACCACCAATTTTGTGGCTTTTCCCTTTGGTTTCTAACCATGTCATTATGGTCCAAAAGATGATTAATATAATTTCAATCTTCATATATTTGAGACTTGCTTTGTGTCCCAACTTATGATTCTGTTCTGACTTGAGGCAGTATGTTCTGTATATATCTACTAAATACATTTCAACCAGTTTGACATTTAAGGCCACTGTTTCCTTTGGATTGCCCATTGCTATAACTGGGTTAAGTCTCTTATTGTTACTGTCTTGTTATCTCTTCCTTTAGATTTCTCAATACTTGTTTTATATATTATGGTGCTGCTGCTAGGTGCATATACATTGAAAAGTGTTGTCTTCTTGTATGGTCCCTTTATCACTATATTTTGTCTATTTGTTTTGCTATCATTTTTGACTAGACTATGTTAGTTGATATCATTTTATTAAAAATGTTTTTTCCCCAATGGCTTGTAGGATGTCTTTATATTTTTACTTTTAAGTTGGTATGTGTATCTATAGTTTAAAGAAGCCTCTTAAAAGCAACGCATATTTGGATTTAAATGTTCTGGTCACAGGGAATTTTGTTGTTAAATTTAGTTTTAAGGGTGTCATTGCTATATTAAGGCTGCTGCCATTTTTAGTTTTCTGATACTAATTCCTTGTCTAGTTTGTTTTTTAGATCAGTATTCTTGTAGAGGAGGTCTAGTCCTTTAGATTTTTAGTGACCTGAGGGAACTTTTATTTCTCCCTCATTTTCAAAGATAGTCTTGCAGAAAAAAATGTTCTTAGCTAGCAATTTTATCGAGTATTTTGAATTGCATCATTCCATTCTCTCCATGCCAGTTTCCACTGAGAGCTCTGGTGTCTAATGGTACTATATGTTTTAGACCCCTTTCCTGCTTGCCACCATCGATACTGTGAGCTTCTGGTAGTTTACTATCATGTGTCTTGGTGTAGGTCTCACTGAATTTTGATGTGTTTAGTTTCATT
Organism: Uropsilus gracilis; assembly: GCA_004024945.1. NCBI lineage: Eukaryota > Metazoa > Chordata > Mammalia > Eulipotyphla > Talpidae > Uropsilus > Uropsilus gracilis. The sequence goes on from PVHY01030606.1 coordinate 9,177, forward strand.
GATTTGTTTAAATCTTTCCTCGGGATTTGGTTAGTTTTCCTCTATTTCTTTGAGTCAACTTTGTTCCTTCTCATCTCATTATGAAATACCTATTTTCCCATATTGCCTTTACTAATAGACTCAGACGACATGAATTACTTTGGTTTGGGGTTACTTCTCTTCTTCCTCCCAGGTTCTTTGTACATTGAGTCACTGATGAAAAACTCCATTTGGCCTACTGTTTCCATAACTTAATACTGTTGAATTCATTTCTTTACATCCAGAATCTGTTCTTACTAAAACTTTAAATTCTACTTAATTTTATTTCTGAAGTCATTCATTTTTCTGAACTTTGTTGTATGTCTGATTAGCTTTTGGGTTCTCTTGCATCATTTTTACTTGTATTTTTCCATTCCTTCTATTTTTAATCACAACTTTGATAGGGAGATATAACTTTCTCATGTTACTGTGAATTATGGAGTTGTCTCTTGCTATTTTCTTTTTGTATTATCTGTATCAACTTTAAGAGCAGATAGCTCTTTTCTAGCAATAGCTCTCTGACTTTTGATTTCCTTGACCTCTGGTGGCTTTCATAGATATCAACACCTGCACTGTAGTAGCTATCAGCAGAATGTGAAAGGGAACGGGACCCAAAACTGATCCTACTTTACTAGCTGGAGCAGGTGCCTAGCCTATTTGTGGCACCACTGATATCCCTCCTCACTGAAACTCCAGGTCTGAGATTCAACAATCCACTGTCAGTGTACTTCACAAGGGCAGTGATTAAAGGGTGAGTAGAGAGAGAGCAGTCTAGGGCACCTTCTCTGTTGTCTTTTACTGAAGTTCCAACATGTGGAATATCTCAGCTAGTGGGACTTGTGAACTTTAGCTGATCTAGGGCATGTTCCTCCATAACATTTTGCTCTCCACCCCCATGCCTCCTGACTGGGTTGGAACTATGGTCTGTTTCCTTCCCAAGACCACAGCCTTCATGAGATCTTTACCCCTTCTAACCAGTGTTAGGATTCTCCTCGACTCCTCTGGTGCAATCTGTGTTACTCTCATCCTGAGCCTCAGGACTCTCTATGTGTAGAGTCCCCTGGTTGTTCCTTGTGGGAGTAACAAGAAATTTTCTCAGTCATCGTCTAATTAGGTCCCCAATTGGTTTGACTTCTAACTGCCACCTTCTATTCCAGTGCAATGGTTACTGATGAACAGTATTTTTTTTAATTCTAGGTATAAAACTGAAATTAAAGTAATTCCAAGTATATCAATAATTCTTTGAGGATTACTCAATTCTTAAACACTTCAATATTTATCAATTTAAATCTGCCAACACAGAACTTGTGTTATTTTTGCAAAATCCTTAAACCAAATCCATTATCTTTGTTGAAAGTATTAGGAGCAGGCCGGGCACAGTGGCTCGTGCCTGTAAGCTTCAGGCTATGAAGCAGCCGGGGCTAGGGATCGCAGTTCGAGTCTCACCTGGGGCCCATAGCGAGACCTAGTTCCAAAAAAAATAGCTGGATGTGGTGGTACACGCCTGTAATCCCAGCTACCTGTGAAGCTAAGGCTGGAGATTGCTTGAGTCTGTGGTATCCCGGGCAACAAGAGCCTGCGATTCCATGGGCAAAAATAGCTAGACCTAGTCTAAAAAAAAAAAGTATTAGGAGACCATTAATATCATATTAAGCATACTTTATTACACATACAATTCTAGACCTATAGTCACAATAATTTAAAAAAAGGTGGGGAAAAGTAGGTAAAAACTAAATCAAATCCAAATTACATACCCATTCCTCACTTAATGCCTTTATTCCCGAAAACAGTCATTAAATAAAATGCAATAAATAAAAAATTTTCCTTTATATACACTTTAATTGGTTATATTATTATATGTCAAGATATCCAAAGAATATACCAAGTGATTGAAGAGAATAGTCTATAAATAATAACCAACATAGACTATATACATAATGATTTGTAAAGTTTATTATACTTATCAATGAGGGAAACTTGAGAGTAAATAACAATTGGTGACAGAAATAAAGAAGCTATACTTTCAAGGGGTATTCTACTTCCTGTAACACCTTCTTCTCACCAATTTTCCACCCATTCTGGGACAAATCATGATTGTACATTCAAACTGCCCTTAAAATTATGTTCTAGTATGTAATCATTTGCACATTAAGAAGTTGTGGCATGCTGGTCTGCTGACTGGGTTTATGTGTCCAAGAGTATGCACTTAAAGAAAATTAACTTACAGTTTAGAAAAACACCTCTAGGAATGTCAAAACTCATGGAAATTGTAGTTACACATAAGTCACTGCAGACCTAAAAGATGCTACCTCTTTGTTTCTCTCATTTGGCACACTTATGGCAGAGGGAAATAACCAGATGCACAATTCAAATGTGTTCAAATCACAATATTTATGTAGGAAGTATCAAGTAAATCAGTTTCTTTTTTCAAGATAGTAATGCTTAAATACTGGGAGCTTTTGCATATTCACTTACTGCATTTTGGAGTGGGGAGTCTTTACACCCAAGAGATTATTGAAAAAATGACGTAAATTTTCAAGAGATGAATTCTTATTCTTATTTATTAAGCATGTATCCAAATAAATTCACTAATATCAAACAAAACAAAACCTATAAAATACTGAGTTTAAATATTCTTGGTGATTACATATTGAAATGAAATCTTTTCTAAGATCAGTGCATGTAGACAGTTAAACCCACTAAATTATCATCTTTGATTATCAAGAAGCCAAAAACAAAATATGACATTTAAAAAAGGAAAATAGTTTCAAAGTAAACGTGATTCCCTCAGTTTCAAAAGCATAGAATTTTTTTAGAATATCAAATAGAAAGTTAAAGACATAAGGGAACAAACCCTGTCGTTCTACTTAAACATGAAAAAACTGATCAATTATATAAAGACCTAAAACGAATGCATGACATTTAAAAATTAAAACTATTCATATAGTAGAGATGAGCAATTAAACATACCTAATTAATGGAAAATTTCTACCCCCTTATTTTCTTTGTACATATACATTTCTTAATATGACTAAACAAAAAATGACAGTGCTTTCAAGATATATAATAAATAAAGCAAGGTTCTTTTTATAAGCAACTTTTTTTAAGGGGGGGTGGTAAGAGAAGCATAGCAAACTAGGAAGTGAAGAATGATCATGATGTTTGCAAAATAAAATGGGTGCCTCTATTTAAACTTTAAAATAGCAGGATGCCTAATTAATCCAGAAACCAGAAATAAAAGGACAAGAATGGAAATAAAAACTGAGACAAAACAGACTAACCTGCCAAGAAGATAATCTACCATGTCTTCAGTTTCTCTTTTGAGTTCTCACCAAGTGTAAAGGTAGACTACTCCTTCCCACTCAGGGTAAATAAAGGATAAAATAGAAAAAATTATTCCTCAATATGTTTCAAGATGGAATATTAGGAAAACCTACACTTCAAATCATTTAAAAAGCATAGTTTAAACCAACTTTTTAGCCATAGTGACAATATTCAATTTAAAAAAATTGTCTGAGAAGGGAGAAAGTAGTTATTTTGCTTCATGTAAATTGTATCTTTATGCTCAAGTAGTAACTGTTAGATTTTAAGTTTAGAAACATTTCTTTTTCAATCCTCTAAAACCCCCTGCCAAAGGAGGAATAAAATTTCATACATACCACAGATGTAGGAAAAAAGGTAGAAAAAAAAAAAGGTTAAATGACCTAGAGATAAGTTATTACAAACTGGGAACAAAGTCTGACCTGCTCTCTATAAGTGTATTAAAGACACAATAATAAAATATCAGTGAAGTGATTAAATAGCGAAACTGATTTTCCATATAAATTAAGACAGAAACAGAGATACTTAATCAAAACTAATTAAAACAAAATTTTAAAGTCCTTTTCCAGGGATTCTTTAAATTCCATTTTTTCAACTTTTAAAAGGTACACTAATTTACACAGGACACATTATCAAACTCTAACATTAAAGTTTCCAGTTAAACTGGTCATCAGCACAAGAGACAGCAGGAAAAGGATGCCAACCTGGTGAGAATGACAGAGAGAGAGGATAGGAGGATGCTGGATCCTTTATGGTGTAGGCTAGTCTTTATACTGATTCTGGAACTAT
>PVHY01030607.1:0-13300 GCA_004024945.1 Uropsilus gracilis
GAAGGAAGGAAGGAAGGAAGGAAGGAAGGAAGGAAGGAAGGAAGGAAGGAAGGAAGGAAGGGATTCTTTTTTCTGAGCACTTTGCTCTTTTCAGAGAAAATCTCTCCTGTATCACTGGCTTTATATAGCTTTGTTTTCTTCTTTCCCACTCTCCTTCCTAATTGCACCTCTATAGGGTAAAATGAGTTTCAGAGCTTTTCATACCCTTCCACCAATTAGCCTCTATGACCAGCACCTGTGCTGAGGGGGCATGTGCCTATGTGAGTGGGCACACCTGGGCCTCGGAGGCAAGGATAAAAAGGGCTGAGACAGCCTGGGGGAGCTTGAGGAGAGAACCCCTGGAGAGCACAGAAGGTGAGGTGAAAGCAAGGGACAATAAAGCTTGAGAGAGAAACTCAAGTGGCTGTTTATTTGCTGCCTGTTTTCCCCCTGTTCGTTATTTTTAAATTCTATGAAGATAATTCCAACATTCTTTAGCTGCTGGAACCAATGATAAACTGACCAAAATTGGGATGGTTGCAAAACAACCTCTTACAAATCTTTTAGAGCTGGGAATCTGTTGACCTAAGGCTCTGTTGACCTAAGACTGTTGACTACTTTCATAAATCAAGACATTTCTGGCTTTACGACAATAGTATAAACTTTCGAAATTAGACAGTTCCGTAGTGACCCTCTGGTTTGCATTTAACAGATGAGGAAACAAAAACTAGAAAAATGTAGCTGACTTAGGTCACCCTGAGGCTGAATGACAGAGCTGGGAAAAGATACCAGGTTTCCTGATGGGAGGTTCCCGGTGAGAACACCTGTCTTGAAGGTGGTTCACACCTATGGAAGCTTCCTCAAAGCTTCCCCACCCCCAGCCTGTTTTTATTTGTTTTGCATATGTTTAGAATTTCAGTGTCTTAATAAAATTGTATGCTCATGTATATAAAATTATATATTCATATATATAATTTTTAAAAATATTTAGGAAATTAACTCATACACTTTCCTCATTTTCTTTCTGTTTTGAGAAAAATTAGACTGTTATATAAACATATGACTACAAGAGAAAATAGAAGAATGAGGAGTTATCTCTAAGACAGTGTATCTAGTACAACATGTTTCTGAAAATCAACTGCTTCAAATTTGGAATTTTAGTGGACTTTTTAAAGTAATACAATGAAACTAAACAACTATCTTTTTATCTTTAACTCCTATCCCTATGCAACGTTCTAACAAAACAATGTCATTTTTTATAAAATGAAATTTTCTAGAGCCAGAAAATAGACTTTGAAGAAGACCAAGATGCTTAGGGTAAACTAGTATTTACCTTTCTGGGAAGTTTTTAATATTAATTTTGATTAAGCAATGTTTCAAAGATTTATTTTCTCCTTCAGTTCTCACAATAATTAAATATGCAATGGTTCTGTAAGCCAGCTACCATGTAAACCAGCATTCCCTTTGTATGTGCTCAGATAATCTGAAAAAAGTTGAACCTACACTAATAAGTTATATACGCTGTTGCCAACCAATATTACCTTAATAAAGAAGAAAAAACAATATATTATAAACTAAAAATATGTGTACTTGACACTGTAAAGCTGCTTCATAACATGATATTCTCATCTTAATGACATATTTTATATAGTAAAATTTTTCCCCAGGAACACCCCAGAGAGAACATTTCAAATGTCAAAATTACCACTCACCAAATTGTTTTCATTGTAATCCTTCCTTTGTAAAGAACTCAAAGTATTTTTCAAAGCTATTCTAGAAGGGAGTATAGGTTAATGTGGAATTTGCCTGAGCCATATATTTCTGGAAAAGTTAAGGGTAAAGGAACTGACTTCTGTGTTCTAGAAATGGCTTATTACAAAAACCTGCCCTTCTCATCTGACTTAGAGAAGATTCACAGATGCTTCTCTAGTTTATCTAAGACAAGGCCAGCCTTTGCCTCATAAATGATTCTATGTGTCCCTTGTCCTTCTGATCAATTGAGACCAAAATGCTTGTTAACCAAACCTTGGTAAATTCACCTATCTCCAGCCCCTGAACTCCTCACACCGAGACGGCATATAACCCCATGGTCATCCCAGAAATTAGGTTAGTCTCAAGGATTTGTCATCCTGTATATCAACCTTTCATCCCACTTGCTCACACCCTCTTCTTGTTATCCTTGTTCACTCCCCTTATAAAGTAAGCACCCTTTTGCTAACTCTTGAGACACTTGCAGATCTCACAGTCACAGCGTCCTTTCTAACAGCCCCTCACAGCACTCAGCAGTTTCTTCCCCCCATAGCAATAATCTTTTCAAATAAAGTCTCTCTTACGTCCAAATTTGTCTGTTTGTTTAACAAAACCAAGAACTCAAGATCAAATTGAGGCAAATTGATTAAAAAAAAAAACAGGTCAGGATTATAAGATAGTTTTCTTGCTCTAGAAGCAAGATCACATAACTATTATAAGGGTATTCATATTTCTCATGTCTTTTCCCTTTACTCCAATATATTATTTCAAAAAGTTTCAAAGGCAATGCTTTCTGGAAAACATTTGCATTCGAATGAATAGTGAGATTATTTCATTTTTTATATGTCCTTCTAGAAGTTCCAATATTTATCCAACTTTTGCTCTGAAGTATCAAGTTCCCCAAAATTGCCCAGTTCCAGGTTTGCCTTCAGTAAGTGAAAGAACTACTATTTAATATACGCTCACTAAATCTTCTTGCAAGTCACTATTTTACAGCCGGGCAAGAATTCTAAATATCTTTATTCAGAATTCCTATCAACATTCCCATTAGTCAATTGTTTACCAGAAGAGAAATGTAATTTTTCAATGACAAAACTACATTGTAAGGTTCAATATACAGAAAATCTTCAGGACATTTCCATGGTCAGAACTGACCAATACCATATGCCATATCATGTAAACAAATACCTACCAATGAGCTCAATTGTATAAACCACAGGAGGAAACAAAAATGATGAGATGAACAGATGTCTTAGGAACATGATCATTTCTCTGGCAATCAAAGAGACAAAGACCTGTATTTCCCTTGATCTATGGAATAGGTAGGAAGTCTTTACATACTCTTTATTTTAAACAAAAATCTTAGGAACACTGATGTTGTCTTTTCATAAACTTAACAGATCAGGTGAATGTGAATTAGTGTATTTAGTGCTCTTCCACACATCCTGGGAAGGGTCATTCATCTCCCTTGACATCAGTTCTAGGCTCAGATCCAATGTCGATACATTCTGGTTCACTCCTACCGTAGTTATTTAATGCTGTTCTCTATCTATATTCCTTGATCCGTTAAATATTTATTGGACACTTATTGTGTGCTAAGCTCTAGGGATATAGTTTTGAATAAAACAGACAAAAATCTCTATCCTCGTGGACCTTGTAATTTAGAGAGAAAATGAATCCAGGCACATGAGTAAAATATATGGAATGCTAAAAGTATCATGTGCTAAGGAGAAAAAATAAAGTTGGAAAGATTGCTACAAAGAGCTCTGGGACAGGATTTTAGGCCCTGAAAAGGTGACTTTGGAGTGAAGATCTCAAGAAAGTAAAGGAGCGAACCATGCAGGTATTTGGTGAGCAACACCCCTGACAGAGGGAATAGCCAGCACAGAGGCCTAGAGGCAGAAGTGCTGGTATGTAGCACTAAGCACTGCAGAGAATATAAAGATGAATAAGCTAGAAGAGCTTAAAGCCTAGTAAGGACGTTTAGGATGCACGCATGCCAAAACTAGTAACAGGTAGATTGCCAGCGCTGTTGACAAGCATCATTTCATAGCGGTTCTGGTTGCACAGCTGTAACATAGTCAAGAAAGCATGGGTAGAAAAAAAGAAAGGAAGCCCAGCAGAATGAGTCTGGATTGGGGTTCTGAAGGGGACCAGAGAGGAGTTCAATCTGAAAGGAGTTATGTACAGAGAAGGTGGGTACTGAAGCAGCACCTATGGGTCCATAGTTAGGACCAAACCTGCGAGAAAATACACTAGTTGGGTAGATGTATAAATGTATTTGGTATGTCAATTGATGAATATTAATACTGTTTATATTGTATATAAAATGACTTACACAAAAGTATATACGGAAAGGATTGCTTCTATTCTTTTTTTTTTTAATGCAGAAAGTTCTTTGTCAAATATAAAGCCCTACAAATGGAGGCATGATGAGGGGTGTGAAGAGCATTCAGTTATTAATTTAGTATCTAAATAAATAACTATTTGATATTTAGGGGCCATTTTTCCATACCAGTTTTCCAGTTTCTCCATTTTTGAATTCTTTAAAAAACAGTTTTACACACATAAATTATAAATTCCACTTTAATGTAATATATGAGCATAAACATATATACAATTTATTCCATTTTCTAGTTGTGAAAACAATTAACATATCTGTAAAGAATACACATATATAGCATATTTAAATATTATAAAATTAAAATAGATGCTGATATGCAGATCAATATTCAGAGCAAGATATCACATCTTCTTTGTTTAAATTTATTATTTAAAAGAAATATTTTAATGTTAATTTTAGCATTAAAGTGATTCGTTTTATTCTAAAAGAATAAAGGAAAACTCAGGGACAATGTCTACTTTCTTATTGGGCAGCTTATAGCTAAAATTACTTAATGTTTTTAGTTCTTAAACATCCCTGTTCATTTTTTCACAGTACAGGATTTTTCCCCCTCAGATGTGGTCATGGTGGTTTCTTGCCACCAAAGTGCTCATAGTCCTCAGAAGCTATCGACATTTGCTGTTTGCCCCGTACAAGGTTCAAATGCAGTCATCTGCTGCCCCCTGGCTGTAGAGGAGGTTATCTTTCAATAAAACTGCTAAGAGGAAAACAAAAAACAAAAAAACACCAATTTAGATTGAAAGAGTAGAGAATTTAGGAAATTATCACCTCCCATAGGTATCAGGAGACTGAATACTGGTTAAGAACCTGAACTTTTAGATCAGAATGCCTGGGTTCAAATCCCACTTCTGACATATACTAGCTGCGTGACCTAAGTCAAGTTACTGAACTCACTCTCTCTTCTTTCCCTCATATATGTTGTTGAAGATTTAAAAAAAAAAAAAAAAAAGTCTGCCCCTTATGACTAGCTTAAGAACAAAATGAGCTCCTAAAGTGCTTCGACTGACTCAGATGTTGGATACTAGTCGATGTCATGTTAAAAGAAATAGTGAAGAGACCAGAAATGTCCACTGTTACAGCACAATCATCTTCTGGCTCTGTTCTGTTTTGTTCCTTTGTTGAAGCATTTACTTCCTGGCATACTATCAAAAGAATTAATGGTCAGGTCTATTAGTCTTCATCTGTACCTCAGCACTAAATAAACTCCAAGACCACAGTGATCTTTGTTTCATTCTCTGATGTATGTCTATCTGACACATAGTAGGTATTGAACAAATGTGTTCTACTGAATTCCTTTATTGCCATAGTTTCACTGGTACCCACAGAATCTTAGATATTTAAGGCTTCTAGGAGTTTTCAACAAGAGCACATTCACTCAGCAGTCTTTGGTTGTAGACTTACTCTGTGATTCTGTTATCAAAGGGGTATACTACACAAAACAACCAGCACAAAATCTGTGGACAAAGATCAAGCAAGCACAAACAAGCAAATAATTTCAATATAGTAAAGAGAGTTAAGAATAAAGTGTTAAGAATTGAAAATAAGAGCACATAAATATCTCCAGGAGAGTTAAGAGACAACTGAGCTGGAATGAGAGGTTCTCTCTGAGTGGAGAGCAGTCTGTTCCAACACAGAAACAGCTTGGAACAGAACCATGAAAGAGCTCAGTGTATCTGAGCGACACAGAGGAGCTCATGGCACACATGATGGAGAAGGAGATTTATTGCTGTAATTACTGGCTGAGACACCTCAGATACACAAGGGCCATGTTTGTGACTATGGGTGTTAACAAAGAATTTTTTATTTCATTTGGTTTGGTTTGGCTAAAGTTGAGAGGGAGATAGCAATAAGAGGCAGGGAAAGGCTAAGAAAAGACAGATTATTTCAGATAGACAATCCAGGAAACAGAAAGATATGAAAATCAGAGGAAGTCATGGGGAAGATGTTAAGGAGATAATTATAGCTTTATTTTGGGGTGGGGGTCTAAAGTATTATAAAATATTTGGCTAAATTAAAAAGTAGTAGATCTGAGGGATCCAGAAGAGAAGGGAGGGCTGGAGAGAAAACAAAGGTGGAAGGAGAGCACAGTAGACTATGGGTGCTCTGGTGGTGGACAAACCTGAGAGGAGATATGCTATATTGTCAATAATAGGATGTAAAATAATGGTACTTCGTCAAAATGGTACTTCATTAAAAATGAAAGGGTTAACCATTAAAAGTTAATTATATTTTTTGAAAGTTTTATGGATCAGTATGTTGGAAAATCAGCACCAGCTATAAAGGAAGACAGAGGTCAGCACTGGGGTGACTGAAGAAGAGAATTCAGTCAGTATAGGCTCTCGTTAAGTGACCACATGAGAACAAGACAAATGAGGCAGATTTAACATTAATCCAAAATCACCCCCATTGTTATGCCTGGATATTACAGCAAATTTGTTTATATATGTTGTTTTACTTACGTTACCTACTTAAGTATAATCCACAGTTACAGATATAACTCTTTTGATGTCTCTAAAAAATGTCAGTCTCTTCTGGTATAAGGAGGGTATTAAGAAACTGAACTACATGACCTTAAGTAGCATTGCAGTCAGGATCCTAGTGTCCAAGAGGGCAAATCAACCACGGAATGCAGCTCAAACAGATGATCCCTGCCTAGATGTGCCAGCCCATTCAAAGGCCAGGCAATGCATCCAGCAGGTAAGCATGCTGACACAGTATACAAGAAGGCCAGAGATTACTGAATGATAGAATGTTAGTCCAGCATTGGGCTCAAACAATCATCATGTCCATTCTTCTCACTCTGAGAGCTGGCAATGTTAGCCATGGAGCTAAATAGTATCTCACACTGTTCTGCCACCTTGCCTGCAGGCAAGGCAGTTGTTACAGTGAACTCAGGGAAGAAAAATAAATCCTTCAAACCAGTGGAAGGGTACTCTGTACACAAAATAATGAATTGGTTGATTGAATTTTCCCACCTTTCCAATTGCTTTTCTTGGCTCAATATAGATTCTGTCATAAGGAAATGGAATTTTTTTTCCAAGATTATATTAAAAGTCACATAGAAATGTATCCTTGATGGTTTTTATTGTACCTGCCCTGAAGGTAGAGAATTTCAACAAACATGCCATTGAGAAAATTTTCAGGTTTACAATTGTAAAAAGGTAGGTATGTAGGAGGTGGGATCATTTCCAATTATTTTGTACTATTTCTTAACTAGTAAAAGTTATAGAAAACAGAGAGTGGCATACAGGGCTCAGGAAGATTTTTTTCCTATAAGGCAGAATAGCAAATATTTTCTGCCTTTCAGACCATGTGCTCTCTGCAGCAACTTTTCAACTCTCTTACTGTAGAAGCACAGACAATATGTAAACAAATGGAAGAGACCATACTCTTATGAAACTTTATTTACAAAAACAGGCAAGTTGGAGTGTTTGCTGACCTCTACTCTATCCACTGTTCTGTAACTTGTTTTTCTCTCTTAATATATCTCAGAATGAGTTTTATACCTCAATACCATAGAGGTCTCTTCTTTAATCATGTAAGATGTTTACATTAAAAGATTATATATCTCAGAATGAGTTTTATACCTCAATACCATAGAGGTCTCTTCTTTAATCATGTAAGATGTTTACATTTCTTCTTTTTTCTTGCCTTTGGGGTTTTCTTCCTCCATTTCCCTTTGTCCCACCTCTGGTCACTCCAGCTCTTCTTTCACTGCCAGGTGTTGGTCAATTTTCAGTCCATTGGATTCTGCCTTTTCTTTCCTAGAGCAATGTTCTTTTGCCAGGTGTAGACGTGTCTTCCTAGGACACAGTGGTCTGTGCTTAGTTTTCCAGGTGTATCTTTGTCCAGTAGCCAGTTCACTCATGTTTGGATCCTTTCAGTGCCTCCTCCTTCTTACTGGTCATCCTCTCCAACCCAATTTCTGGCACATTTTACTTCTTTACTTTGTAGTTCTGGTGACAGGCAGAGGTCTCATTTTTAAAGGAATATATAATAAGCTGGTGTGGTGGCATGAGTCTTTAATACCAGCCTAGGAAGGGAGGTCGAGACTAGGAATTGCTTGAGTCTGCAGGTTCAAGACTCACTGGGACAACATAGAGAGATCTACTCTCAAAAAGTAGCTGGGCCTGGTGGCGCATGCCTGTAATCTCAGCTACCCGGGAGGCTGAGGCTGAGGATCACTTGAGTCTGTGGTACCCCAGGCAACATGAGTCTGCAGTTCCCCAGGCAACATAGTGAGACCTAGTCTCAAAAAAAAAAAAAAAAAAAAAAATATATATATATATATATATATATAATAAGCTACTATCTGGATGTATAATAATTTAGTTAATCCAATTTTGACAGACATCTTGCTTTTCTTCTAATTTTTGCTCTTATTATTCCTAACAAATAACATTTTACATATTTCTTTTTCATGTACTCATACTAACATGTTAGATAAATGCCTAGAGGTGGAAACATCATTGAAATTGATACTGCCTATTACATGATTATATGTAGAATATAAAGACAAAATAAAAGTTTAATCAAAACCAATCCAATAACAAAATCTAGATGTTTGTCTGCAGAAGTTAGGTTACCAGGGGAGGAGAGAGTGGGTAGGCAGCAGAGTGTACAGGGGATACAATGGATGATGCCAGTGGAGGATTATGGGGGCTTTGGTGGCAGGTGTGGCGTGAGAACTAAGGACATATGATCACAGTGTAAACCAATGTAGGTAGATGGATGGATGGATGGACGGACAGACGGATGGACGGACGGACGGACGGACGGACGGACGGACGGACGGACGGACGGACGGACGGACGGACGGTAGATAGATACATACATATATACATACATACATGCACACATACATATTGTCAAATGTCCCTTTCAGTTTTGTACCTCACTAGTGCAAATATATGATGAGATGATATATTCTAGCTCCACAGCACATTGTATTGGTTTAGAAGTAGAGAGCAACTTTCTTATTTTGTAGCTCCACAGATGATCACTCAGTATCCTAAGATCATTTATTAAAATATTATCATTACCCACTAACTTGAAATGTTATCTATTAAAAGTTTGTGTTTAATAGCATCTAAGAAAAATGTACCTTAGCAACATATGAAATAAAGAGCTTAAAATATGACTATCATTTTCATCAAAATGATCTCTTCCTCTCCTCACATTTATGAACAATTTTTATCTTGGTGTTATATTAATCTATATACATGGAGATCAATTTAAATAAATGTTATTCATGATGTGATTCAGAAAACAACATAACTGTTTGTTATCATAAGCATGAGAAATAGGTGGGCATACTGCTAGATTGCCTAGTCACTCTCCCAAATCTGCATTTCTATGAAAGAACTATACAAAGACTTAGACCCACACTCTACTGTTATGTCAAAGTTGGGTCTCATGGGGAGAAGAAACTTTTCTTTGGGACATATGTTCATTGGTAGCTGGCAATGAGCAATGTAAAGCATAAAGATTATGGATTACCAAGGGCCACGCTACATCTGCAATGGACAACACACACAGTGTTTAAGTATCAGACCACATGGGAGTCATAGTCATATGATGCTTTAGAGCACTTCCAATGTAGCTGGTCCAAACTGAAATATGCTATAAAACATACACTGTATTTCTAAGACTTAATATGAAAAATATATATAATATTCTTAATAATTTACATATTATTTATAGGTGAAAGGCTAAAATGTTGAATATATTCAAATTTTATAAAATATGTATACTTCATTTCCTAAGTTTAATTACTACATAATTTATAATTTCAAACATAGTTCATGTTACATTTCTGTATTAGTTCCAGGACAGAATTTACAACCTTAGGATGTGACTTAAAGGATTGGTTGTGACCCCAGGACACCACATATAGAAACTAGATCGATAGGAATTCCTAACAGTTCTGCATGTATAGTGCATGTACAATGCTCCATGAAGAAAGATTATTCATTCTTCAAATACAATTAAGCAGCAATTATTGCCAAGAACATGGTTGGCAATGGATCAGGGTAATAGATTCCTGATCACCATGTAACTTTGACTTTGCCAAAGTATTGAATCCCTGTGGAACCACATGGCTTCATCTGTAAAGACAACCTCTGCCTGAAGAGAGGGGACTGGAATGGATGAACTCATGAAATCCTTTTCTGCATCAAGATCTACAATTCAGCACATATATCAATTTTGTAATCAAGGTCTCTAACTGGATATAAAAGCACATTAAGAAAGCTTATAAATTTATAAACCACATTTTTGTACCTAATTTACTAGGAGCATTTTCTCTCAGCATGTAAATATATTTCCTTAGTATCTAAAACATTCAACTCTGTTAATCAATGGGAAAGCTAAAGGGAGAGATAAAATCAAACACATTTATGTGCCATCTTTGACAGTTTTATTTTGAGTTACATAGATTTTTTATTCATTTATTCAATACTTATTTAGTGAATATAAAGCAAGATACTCTGCAGGAAACAAACATCCATAAGCATGGCTCTTGTTCTCATGGGACTTACCTCTATGAAACCTCCCTAATTCTCTGACCAGAATTACCCTTTAGTTCCATCATCATTCACAACTCTATTATAGCACTCAACAATGTTGTCCTCTTTCTATATTCTGCTTCCTCTCTAGTCTATAATCTCCTTGGCAAAGACATTTTCTTATTTACCCTTGACATATTTTTATATGTGTGTATATATATAATTATAAAACTATGGGACCAGTCTGGTCACCTACACAGCAGTGGTCCCTGGGATGACCAACACTAATGTTACCAAGACTCTAAAGTCCAGATGGTAGAACATTTTGGAGACCAACCAAAAAAGATCTCACTGACGTAGAAAAAAGGATGTGATGGTGGGAGAATTCATTGCCTGCTGACGTTCAAATTATCCATGTAGACTTCCACCAAACCCTAACCAATAGTTTGTGTCCACTTTACGAAGCCTTCATGAGAATGGGATTCAGAAACTACCAAGGTCATAGAAATAGGAAGGTGTACTAATTCCTAAATATCTTCTGATATAACCATGCCAATGGGTTGAGTCTACATAAGGGAGACCTTTATATATTTTGCCCACAAAGAAGGGCATAAAGAATCCAACAACCTAATAGCTGAGAATGGATTTGGGAGTGATTTTCCTATCTTTCTGTGCCTCTGTCCCCATCAAGGAGTTTAATCACATCTCCATATAATTGCCTATTTACTTGTAGCCCCACTAATTTAAAACTCTATAAAAACTAACATACCTGTTTTGTTATCATTGAATATGATCAGTACCCAATTCAGCATACAGGGCAATAAGTCTTCAGTAAATATTTGTTGAATAAATGAGTCAACTCTAAAGATACTTAAGACCCAAACTGGTAAGCTCCAGTGGAGACAGGTCCAGATTATCTAAAGAAAATGTATGATAACTTCTATAGCAATAATAAAACAATAAATGTGTGGAAATATTTAAAGAAAATAAAAGTTGTTATACACTCCCTTAATAATGAAAATATATATTCTTTTTCTATGATATTATAATATCATCTAGGGAAGTCACTACTTCTGAAAAACATTTAAAGACTTCCATCACTTGCAGAATATATATAGAGACATATTTTGATAACTGGCTGAACGTCATTAGAATCTGTTATCAGAATGAGAAATATTTCCAAAAACTGATCATCTGAAGAAACATAACTCTTTCTTCCTATTATACTTTCTGAGTATGTTAAACTGCAAAGCAAGTACCTCTAATGGCACAGCATTTTATCTCAGATTATTTTAAAATGTTGATTCTAAAAGCAGAAGTGGCAGCTCTTTGCTCAACTGTGTCTATATAGGAGTCTCCCTTCCCTTTTACTCCTTTCCTTAACAAATGCAAAAAATAAAAATAGATCACAATTAGATTAACCTGAGATATTTTTGTGGCAGAACATTAGAGCACAATTAAGAAAAATGGGAATGTGTCAAACATAGGCGTTTAAGAAAAATGGGGATGTGTCAAACATAGGAAGAAAGAGTAGCGGTTCCCACTGGTTATCTCTTGAATAACTGAAGCATCAAAAATAAAATAACAGTTGCAATCAGTTAAGATACATTAACTAAATAGAACTCTAACTTCTCATTAAAAAATATCCATGAGAATTCAGAAAAACTCACATCTACAATGAAAACCAAGTTTTTAAAATTACGTATGAACAGAACTATGAAGCTAAAATGTGCTTATAAAGTCAAAAAGTTTTAAAGTGGATAATGAATGCATGGGTATTATTGAGTCAGTGTAAATGTTGAACCCAAATTAAATCATGGTATATATTACAGTTTCAAATATATTGTAAGTAATATAGATATTATAGAACAATAACATTATTAATAAAATAAAATGTGAAGGGGAAGTGATGGGAAGATGAAGATGCTAATTCCTCATTTTCCACAGCAAAGAGCAATCATAATCTAAAACTGAGCTACATGTTTACAACTTTTGTTAAACTTTACTTGTTGATGACTTCTGTAATCTCCCCCTTTTTATTCTAAGGCAATCTTTTATACTTTTTAATTGTATTGATTGCATATATGTATATATATGTATATGTGTATATATGTATGTATATGTATATGTGTATATATGTATATATATGTATATGTGTATATATATATATAAAGCATCATTTTATACCCTGAGGTTCTCCCAACACAATGTCACCTATGTATAATCATCTTGGTCTCTTTTGCTCATCCCTGCCCTTTCTCCCCTCTTCTTTCCTCCTCCTCCCATCCTCCCCTCCCTTGCTGTATGCTAAAGTGATCTTTTAGAACTAACATCTTGAATAACAAGAAACTTATTCTCTAAATTTCAAGACTTCCTTATGCTCTAGTTTATTTTTCTCTGCAGTTAAATTCAGTGAAATTAAAGTTAATATTTTTATTTAAAACATCTTAAAAATATACTGTTTTCCTTAATTTTAAAATTTATTACAAAAATTACAGTAATCAAACAGTATAGTAATAGCAGAAATATCAACATATAATCAATGGAAGATAATTGAGACCCAAAAATAAACCCCTTTATTTTTTTTTATTCATTTTATTGATTTATCACAATTGTGAATTAATTGATCCCTCCTCCTCCCTCCATATCCCCCCTCTGTATC
>PVHY01030608.1:0-13240 GCA_004024945.1 Uropsilus gracilis
AATTTAAATTCCATTGTTGAAAGCTTGAATTTTTCTGCATTCAATCTCATAGAGATTCAAATGAAAGTGAATATCCCTAGAATAATAATAAATAAATCCCATTTTTGTGACATAAGATGATGAGAAAATTCCAGTTGATTCATGTAGGTAATTTGCATTTTATAGATAAATATTATTTTAAAAAATTGTATTGATTTCATATATATATATATATTTATCACTGTATATTTCAAGTGTCCCCCACCATTCTGGCACTGGTGCCATTCCAATGGCACTGGTGCCATTCCAATCTCCCATAATCTGCATTTAATGTTATGTATTTTGATGCCATTGTGTTATTTAACATGTGTTTTTTTTTTCTTTTCAGTATTTATATTTAGTGTCTGCTTCAGCAGCACATATACTAGAATTCTTTATTTGTATTTGCTGTTCTCATTTCATAAATATTGTTGTGAAATAACCATTAGCTACAAGCATCACTATTTTTTTTTTTTTTTGTGGGTGGAAAAGAACCAATACAGCAATGAAAACATCAATGCCTTATATTAGCTTTATATTTCAATAGCTTTCCTTATTTTAAAAATATTTTCTCATCAGCCTCAGTTACTGCTCAATTATCTATATGTTCCCTTAATTTTTAATTTATTTTGTATTGAGATTAATTTAGTTTACATTATTGTTTTATTTTGGAGGTGTAAGATCCTCCCCAATCCATCAGGTATTAATACCATAGTACATAATTCATCAAATTGCCCATAGTCCACCAAAATTGCTCAACTGTCCTTTTTCTCTTTGTTTTCACCCTTACTCTATGCATTTCTCTCTGGAAGTTTTAATTCTACATCCTGCTTTCAAGATTTAGTTTTTAAGCTTGCTTGATTTCTCTAGATTCCACATAAGAGTGACACAATTCAGTAATTCAGTTTGTTCTTCTGAATTATTTTACTTAGTATTCTCCCAGTTTCATTCATGCAGCCAAAAATCGCTTGAGTTTATCTTTATGAATAACTGAGCTATATTTCATTATTTATATATATATATATATATGATGTGGTATATATATACCACATCTTCTTTATCCATTTAGGTATTTTGGGTACTAAGGTTACGTTTATAAGTTTGCTGTTATAATATAGCTTTGATATACATGGGAGTGCAAGTTTCCTTTTGAATGAGTCCTTTTAAAAAGTTTAGGTAGACACCCAGGAGTAGAATAGAGGGTCTTATGGCAGATACATTTTGAATCTTTTAAGATACTTCCAAGATACTACTTTCCATCAGGGATGGACCGATTTCATTTCCACCAGTGGTGTATAAGTCTTCCCTTTTCTCTACATCTAAGAATGTTTGGTGACAAATATCATTAAATAACAACCTTGTTAATGGGATAATGATATTCTATTTTTCCATTGTAATAGAAAAGACAAGAGTTTAAGGAAAAATTTATAATGTCAAGATTTATGTGAAAAAATAAACAAAAGACTTGAGGAAAAGTCAAAACAAGGTAAGCACCAAGCTGAAGTGCACAACTTTGAGCAGGAGGGAAAGCAGGGTGGGGAATGGAGGGGAGGGTGTGTGTGTGGGGGGTAAATCCCTAGGATTACAATGTTGTGAAATTTATATATAAATTAATTAAAAAAGATTTAGAATTTTACTTAAAAATTAGAATTTAAACGTCTAAGATACACTTGATAAGGACTAAGTGTTCAGCATTTATAACTGCTGTGGAAACATGTTAATCATAAGGTGTTCAAGTCTTATGTTCCCTAAAATATTTCAGAGATATTTGAAAATGGAAATATTAAATGACACATAAGCCCATAGTCTCCTATAGTCTGGAGGTGTGAGATAATGTGACCGTTCTTCAAAATAGCCAAAGTATAACAATTTCCTGTTGAAGCTGTTAGTGACACATTGATGAGAAGTCTACTTTTTCCACTGTTGCATGACTGAAGCTTCACAGGGCAGTTCTAAAGATGGCAGATATTTTTTGTTTACAAGAACATCCAGGTCCTCACTCTAAGATGCAGGACTTCCCAGCCAACAGAAGTATGTATCTTTCCTCGCCTCCTCTCTGAAGTCTTATCTATTTCAGTTTGTGATGGTTAGATGTGATGCACTTGGTAGCCAATTCCCATGAAACAAATGAAACAGAGCACTTATATCTTTATTTCAAACTGTTCAAGGAAAATACAATAAAAATGAAGTATTTCTTTAAAAAATTTGAATACTTTCCAGAGGAAAATTATAATGTAATTGCATAATTTGGTTTCAAATCAATGCAATTTAGAGTGAAATCTGATCAAATCATTATGAAAAGTTTATTTTATAATTCATAATCAATATAAATATAATTTTATATATTTTTATATTTAACTCAAACTTTAAAATTAGATCCTTAAAATGAATTCATTCCATCATGAAGGTGAAAGATAATTCCTCATACATTTATAAGAGTCAATATAAAAAGCTTTAATGTTAATAGAAAGCAGTATGAGATAGTTTCCATAAAGGGCTATTTTCAATTTAGAATTAAACAAAATAATAAATAAAAGATTGCACTACATATACCACACTAGTAAAACAGGCTCTTGTATAATGAATTATGTTACATGGCATAACTGTTATAAAGCAAAAATAGCGTGGTGTTTATATCAAAATAAGTAAAATGAGTATACTATTGATGCTTACAAAAGTCAAGTTGAACATCATATTTTGTATGCATTATGTCTTAGATATTTTATGACCATTTTAGATTAGTAATCTAAAACTACGTTTAATATGCTATGCAAATTTTTATTTTATTTTTCCTTTTTATTAAGTTAAAGTTAAAAGGTGACACAGTCATTAAACCAGAATTAATGAGGAAAGGCAGAATCTACTCATTACAGTCTATTGACTAAATTATTAAAATTATGTTTTTATTTATAGTAATTACTTGCACAATTAAAACAACATTTATTAACTTGGATACTAACAGTAAATTTCTGGAACTTTTATCACTAATGCAGTCATTGGTAAATCTAATTAGTGAACCAATAATATATGCACATTTTGTGGGATTTTATGTGGCTATTAAATTATTTACCAATTTCTTAGAATATATACTTAAAAATATGTATTTAAAAATGTGTTTTGTTTCTTCATCGACATAATTTAGGTTTTGGATGATTAACATACCATTAACATTAGTCAACATACAAACTTACTTTAAAGTTTTAAAAATGGCTTGTAGCATCACACTAATGAAGTATTTTGAAAGAAAATAACTTGAGATAATATAATAACACCTCATCCCCTGTAAACATATCAATAAATTTACTGAATAAAAGATTAATTGTAGGAAATACGAGCACTGCTGTTCCTCCAAATTTAGAATATCTGATCTTTATTCATAGGATTTAAAAGTTGACATTAAAATTACTACATCATATTTTTTCTAGACCAGCATATACATTTTGATTCATTCATGCAAATGTTATTAAACTGCTTCTGTGGAATCTGATTTAAAATTAATAAATATATTTTTATTTATGAATTTCTTATTTTCAACTATTTTTACTTTTCCTTTCCACACTCAATAATTTATCAGTGAAGTATATTCCTTGAAAAAAATACTTATTCATTGAACATGTTTAAACTTTCCAAGAGTTTATGCTTTAATTTTTTTTCCACTAAGATAATACTGGTTTAAATCATCATTTGTATTTTGAAATCATGGGATCCCCTTTTTTATCTTAGTAATCTGGGACTTTAGACCATATATGAGTGTTGTTCAACTGCAATATGAATGTCTCACTCCACTCACTCTCCACCCACAGTGATCTGGTCATGTACATCATGTATTAACCACTGAAAAGCATTTACCGTAGAGCACAGTTACTGACATTATAGAACAGCAGAGATGAATGACCAAAGAGTAACCTATGCAGAGGTGAAGTTAGCAAAGAGCTCAAAAAGACAGCAAGTAAAAGCTAAAGACAGTAAAAGCTCCATTTCTGTAACCGAGCAAGGAATAACCTATGCAGAATTAAATCTTCACACTCCTACTCAGGATCTTCAGGAGAATGGCAAGTCCTATCACTGCAAAGGTAAGTCATAAAGTAGCCACTCAGTATAATTGTTTCAGGGCAGAGAAGTGAGAAAAGATTAGGGACATATTTTTCATTTTTGAGAATAAGAAATTGACATTTAAATATGGTTTTCCAGTAGGAAATCTGATGGCAATTTTTTCAAGTTACTATTATAGTTAACCAACAACTCATGGGTGTTTGTTTACTAAAAAAATAATAGTATATTCAGAGAGATTCTAGTGGGGGATTTAGGAGTTAAATCCAGGTGTATATATATATATATATATGACTCCCCGTGTATATAGATTCTCTTGTTTGTAAGCTGTCTAAACAACTGTTTCCATCTCGCCTTTCTTGTTGTTTTCTTATTGTTTCCATCTCTGTCCCTGCAGGCTTAGCATCAAATCCAGAGAAGTTCATTGCTGGGCTCATGGGAATCACCTGTCTTGTCTTGATATGCATTATTATTATTGTAGCAGTGATCATATTTCCTTGTAAGTAAATATTTGAAAGATTGTAAGACAACTTTCAATTAATGATTGTCAGTGTTTTCAAGTATTTCATAATGTTATGAATATAACTCCTATTTTAGTGTGTGGGTTTAATTAAATATTGAATGGTAATACTGAATTTTATTAAAAGTATAAATATATAGCATATTTGTGAATAGTATTGCATATAGAGATCACTAATCTAAGGCAAGTTTTAGGGGACTAAAAGACCAGAACTGTAAATTAATGCTTGAGATTTGTTAACTACATACTGTAAGAGATGTTATTTGATTTTTTAATTTTTTCATATATTGATCTATTAATTAATTCTACAATTCATATATTTGAAAAAAATATTCTATTATTATTAAAACACTACCAACATAAATTTTGAACTAGGAATATAATATCTATGATTTACATAGATCACTAATTTTCATACACATAACTTTTGTTTTCCTAGCTACTCCAGAGCTGAAACAGAATAATGACTCCTCAGAGACAAATATCCAGAAAGGTACACAATGATTTCTAAAATTCTATGTTAGTATAGTTGATAGTATGCATGCATGTATGCTAGACTAGGCAAAAATGGTAATAAATGTTGGGGAACATACATAATTTTATTATTCAAAAACGATTTTATTTACTGATTTCCAGCATTTAGAGTGCATGGTTTCTTGTATACATCTGCTTTATTGGGTGTGTAAATTAAATAATAAATAGCTGACCTTTCTCTATGAGGTATATGGATGTGTTATGTATATGTATGTTTTACACCTAGACATCTATAGCTGTTTAAACTAATTAATTCAAATTGTGATAATGATTCTGTAATCTCCCTTCAGCAAATCATTGTGGTCCTTGTCCAAAGGAGTGGTTGTCATACTCCAACAGCTGCTATTATTTTAGTGATAGGAAAAATAGCTGGAAGGAGAGTGTGATATTCTGTCAGAGAAAGAACTCCCAGCTGCTCTACATAGACACTGAGGAAGAAATGGTAAGAATTTCATGGTTCCAAGCAGTTTATTGAAGACTTATTCCAGTCTGATTTATATTTATGAATTCATCTATGTTGTTGTAAAAAAATTGTAGTTTATTTTAAAGTCCGTGTAATATCTTATTTCCTTGACTTTTAGGATTTTACTTAAAAATATGTACCATTATTGGACACTTGAAAATATCCATTCTTGGCTTTCATAGAGAACCAAGTTTCCAGCAATATATTTCTTAAGTAAATGTTGCTGTTTGATTTCATAACACATCAATGAAGGAAAATGCTGTCATTGGATAGGTTGATCACAAAGTAAATGGATCTTGTATCTGCCAAGCACATCATGAATATAAGACCCCACACCCTATTCATCCCAGACACCCCTGACTGTTCTTTCATTATGTCTATTATTATACATCATGTCTATTCCTGATACAGGATTATTTAAACACTGGCTTTACTTTTAGTATTATTGATCACATTCCTTGTATCATGTAGTTTATACATTTTTTCCCCTCTCTCTTCGCTCCCATATATACTTCAGTATTTCATCTACATTGTTGCATTAATCTGCTGTTTTCAGATTTTCACTACAGAGTTTTTTTTATATAGCATTTCAATATTCATTATTCCATATATCCCAGATAGGAAACTTGAGTGTCACCTTCTCAGAGATTAAAAAAAAAAAAAAAAAAAAAAAAAAGAAACAAAAAAATCTCCTGCATTGAGTATTTGCAATCACAAGGAGTCGTAAATTATTCCACCTCCACCTTCTCAGGTCCTCTCAGTCCTCTCAGTTTCATTCGTAGTGGGAGGTGAATTTGTCCTCTTACTGTTTACTGTCTTCCTGTGTTCTGAGATCTCGCCACTGTAAGATTTCCATGCTATTGCAGGACAGGTTCCCCTCTTTTCAGGTAAGGAATAGTTGCCGAGTCTCCAGTTGTTGTCAGTTGGTGTGAAAGAACAGAGGCTTAGGTTTCTTTCTTGTGTGCCCTGTTGTATTTGATAACACACTCTTGTATGCAAAACATGTTGCCTTTCTCTGCCACCTTTTTATAGTATTCCTTTACTTATGTCTTTCATTAAAATGTAGAGATGTACTTATAGAGGGAGTGGCAGAGAAAAAGAACATGACAGCTTCTCTGGACCATTTTACACACCAGTGCAGAGTGATCAGGGCTCATCTCGTCAAATGGTGTGGATCCTGAACCACAGAATTATTACTAATATGTCTGTTTTCCATAGAGCAACCTCTTAATTTCTTTAATGAAAGGCAGTGGGAATGTGCACTGATTTAGATGCAGTATTCATGGAAATGATTGCCATGGAGTCTGGGAACTTAATGCCTTGGTCTTCTAGTTTTGACAAAATGGGTAATGATTAAGTTATAAGAATGAGAATATTTCTTACAAACAAATGATGATACTAAGTATAAATGTGTATGTGAAAGAGTTAATATAAAATGAAGTAATAGTAAAATTTTTGACATGTGTGTAATAATTTGAAACCATGTATTTGGCATTGGATTAAATTAAATCCCTTTTCCTTAAAAATATTAGGATATGGATGAACTTATTACTCCTATTCATTTTCGAATGAAGGTTTTATTTTCTGTATGTAAATAAAAAATCTTTATGTTTAAATAGAAATTTCTGAAGTCTATAACACTTTTGTCATGGATTGGAATATATCGTAATAGCAGCGATCAACAATGGATAGTGGTAAATGGGTCATCAACAGAGCTAAAGTAAGTTCATTTAAATAATTTTACTTAAGAATAGTATTAAAAAGGAAAAACAAGAAATATCATTCATGCATTTGATTTAAATTATAGTCAAGAAGAAAGTGTTGAATGTTGATTAAATGTTGGCAAATATTAAAGGACAGTTCATTGCGTATAATTCCCAGCTCTTACAAATATTCAAATACATTTTTTATTTATTTTCAAAATGCACTGTAGTTGCAGTTATAATAAAATGCTATTGTTTCTTGGTGTCCCTCTTTTGTATAACAGCAGAATCATGCTTTTTTTTTTTTTTTTTTTGATTACAGGATAAGAGATACATCATCTGGTCAATACCACTGTGTTATGGTACAAAATGACTATTACACAGAGAAATGTGAAAAACCAAATATGTTTTATTGCAAGCATAAACCTTATAACAGTTGAGTTTGCAGCCTTTTTGTAACTTTATATCAATAAATAGAAATGAAATTGTTATATCTTCACATCGATTATGCTTTTATTCTAACAATGGTGTTTGCCTCAAATAATTATTGAAATATACTTTACATAGCAAAATGTGCAGCTGCCATTAATTTTGTATGATTTATTTTGCTCAATGTTCATCATGGCATTCAACCATCAAAAATCATATATTATGTGAGTTCACTTTATATATAATATCAAGAAATTGTAATTCATAGATACTGAAAGTGTGTTTTGTGGTTGCCAGGGACTGAGCATATGCGAGAGGAGGAAAAGAATATCAGTTGGTTTAGTATTGCTTTATGGGGGTGATGAAAGCTTTCTGAGTTTGATGGTTAAAAATGTTTGCAAACTCTGAGTTTTGTAAATGTTTTAGACTTAAACACATTCAATTGTTGAATTTTATGCTTACTAAATTATAACTCCATAAAACTGTTTTTTTTAATGTCCTGCAATGATGTTGAGAACATTTACTCTTTAAACAAATTTGAAGATCAATTACCTTTACCACTTTTATGATTTAGATTTATATTAAGTGAAATCCTTCCATAAGTTAGATTTTATTTGTTTAATTTCTCTATTATCTTTTGTATTTTCACTTAAGATACAGTGGAACTATGTCACGCATTTGCTATGTATGCCATCTTACTTTAAAATATTTGAAATATTTCTTACTTTTTCTGTTGCTATAAAAGAAATACAACTGAGTTAGCATATTTTATTCAAAATCAAGTTTTATTCAAATTTATGTATTAATACTTACAATTTAATATAGATCTTAGAATTTTGATTCAAATAGTTATTTTATCTGTAAGTAATCACATTTGTATTTTCTTTCCAGAGAAATCATCATTTTAAATTAACTTATTTTACACTCAAGTTTTATAGTCTATATATATGTATGTATATATATATATATATATGATATTATATTCTCTATGCATGTGCAATTTGGGGATAAGGATTTCAATATTTCATTCTGAAATATGAAGTTTGTTATACTTTTTTCATCATCACTTTCTCAAAATAATATAACTATTATTTTCTTATTTTTGCAAAGGTTTTATAAGTCCAATATCATTTTTTCCCTCTTGCATTAATTGCAATGATGAGTATTTTCTTTTTAAAATGTTTGCAAATTAAAGTTTAACAACTTTAATCTTGTTACTGGCACTTTAACTCAGGGTGAAAAAACCTCCATAGCACCAAATGGAAACTAGTGTTGAAAAAAAGAGTGTCTTATATTTGAAAAAGATTATTTTGCCACAAATGTAGCTTTCAATTCTTTTTACTTTCAACAAAACTAAAGATGGACCTAAGAGTATTTCTTTCAAATATTAGGTGAGTCTGCTCTTTTACAATTAAACTTAGCAATCCTTCTGTGTTTTCTTTTCATAAAACTAATATTTTTTTTAGTTTAACATTTTTTTACCTATTCACAAAAAAGATTGATGAAGTTTTAATTCATAGCTATATACTTGACAGTTTGTTTTTTTTTTTTTTTTAATTTTAACACTACCTTTTTATGGATGTCTTTTCATTTATTTATCTTTTCACTTTTTTTAATATATTTTTATTCATACTTTAGATTTTACAGTATAGACAAATGATTATTGGAAAGCTTCTCCCCCCACCCACCGTTGTCGACCCCCTCTGTTCACTCCAACCCATCTCCTTGTTTTTTGGTTATGTTAAGTCCTTTGGTCACTTCATTTTCTATGGCAATGTCTTTGACTGTGATCCTAAAATATAGCAAGCCTTGTTGGTAGATGTTCAGTCTTATCTCTGAACTGGGGTAGCTATTCATTCTCCTTTGGAATCTATTGGTGTTTTCTCTTGTTGATGGTCTTCAATCAATTCCATTCATTGTAGAAGATACTCGTTGTGGAGGGCATCTGCTGAAAAACTTTGCAGATCATTTCCTCTCCTTCAGATTGTAGCTTTGTGTGGGCCTGATGCCCCATCTCTGTGACCTTCCTCTCCCATGGAATGGGGATGGGCACCTTGCTTTCTTGAGTTGTGTATCTGTCCTTAGTTTTTGACCCGTCCACTCAGTGTGTGACCTTAGGTGTGATTCTGTGATAGGTGATGTCCATGATCATTTCTCCAGTCCATTTTACCTTGTCTTTCTCACAGTTCCTTCTCTTGTGGTCCACTCATATTTGCGCACAATATTTTGTTCTGGTCCCCTCACCAATTCTATCGGTCCAATGGATTATCACTTCTCTTTCCTTCTGAGGACTAATAACTGGGATGAGAATGAAAGAGGTGGCCGCTGTCCTCTCACCTCCCCAACCCCCGGCCCGCGAAGGCTGCTACCGAAGCGAGGTGACTGCAGGAAGGCCCGGAGCCCTATCCGGGTTCCGGCTGCCGGCACCTCTGTGCCCCACCCCAATACCAGTGCCCTATCTTTATAAGCATTTTTTATCTTAGTTGAGCATTTAAAACTGTTTTAGAGGAAGTTTTATATCAGAAAGCAATCTCCCTATCACCTGTGACATTTCCTGTAGGTGGATCTATTTGCTTTACAGTTTTTGGAGATTTTCATTTTCTACAAATGTTCTATTTCACATGCACATTAAATGCACTTGTAACATTTGTTTATTATCTGATATGACTATTAAAATTATAATGTTTTCTCATGCATAGTCTAGATATGAAAAATATTCTCAATTATTTTCATCAGTAGTAAATTATTTTTTTAATTTATTTTTTCATACATTTTGATTTATTGTTAACCTCAGGGGTCTCCCACCACCCTGTCACTCGTGTGCCATTATCCAATCTTTTGTGTCCATCCCATGCCTGATTTCCTCCCTCCCCATCTCTTACTCTTTATTTCTGTTCTGCTGACAGTTGGTTTTAATATTTTCTTTTCTGTTTTCCCTTTATCTCTCATATAAGTGAGATTATCCAGTTTTTCTTTTTACTATTTGTCTTATTTCTGCTAGCATTATTCCTTCTAGTTCTATCCATGTTGCTACTAATGACATAAGTTTGTCTTTCTTGATTGATGAATAATATTCCATTGTGTGCAATATACAGATTCAATGTGATCCCAATAGAAACTCCAATGACATTCTTCAAAGAGGTAGAACTAAAGTTACTAATATTTATATGGAATAAAAAAAATGACCTAGAACAGTCAAAATTCCCCTGACCAAAGAGTGAGAATGGAGGTACTTCACTCCCAAACTTCAAATTATATGGCAATGCCATAATAATTTAATTACCATGTTATTAGAATAAAAATACACACACAGACTAATGGAACAGAATTGAAAGTCCAGAAATAAAGCCACACATATATGGTCATGAGTTTTGACAAATGGACAAAAACATACAATTGAACAAGGTTAGTCTCTTCAATAAATAATGCTGGACTGCTAGATGCAAAAATATGAAACTAGACAAGTCCCTCACACCACATATAAAAATCAACTCAAAATTGATAAAATACTTGGGTGTCAGGTCTGAATTCATAAACTACATAGAGGAGAATATAGGTAAAACATTCCAGACCTATACTACAGGAGCCATTATTGAGATTTTACAATGAATTGTACATTGCTTTGTTCAAGTTCTTTGACAATTTTGTTCTACATTTGTGCTATTTATTGGGTTTGTTCCTTTTATTTTTAGGCTAGTTTCACTAATTTTTATTTCTCCATTTTTGGTTCTTTGATACATACTCAAATTTCTGTATTTTCTTCTTCTCAGCAATATACACTTGAGGCCACTTGATTTCAAAAGATAGGATGTCACTTTTATATTTTTCTATCAGGTTGTGAAATGAGAACATACATTCTGATTGTTTGTTTGGCTTAAAATGCATAAAAATATTTACTGAACTCAAAACCATGTAAAATTATAATTTTATAGTCATTAACTTACATCTTAGGTAACTGTTAGAGAATTCTCTTTGGAGCTGAATGTGTTTTACATTTCTTTAAATATGACTACTCTGAGCAGGAAATCAAATGTGCTTTAAAGCCTGTTTTTTCCGTTCTCCAAATTTTTGGTTAAGTGATATTTTAAAATATTAACTCTTTCTCCCTTAAATTGTTGGGCGTGGATTTTGTACAACAGATATTGCTAATAAAATACACACTATTTGTAACTAATCCCTCTTGATGACTATATTTGATTAAGGAGATTAATTGATGAGAATCATAATGAGGATTTATTTAATATTTAAATCATGGAATGGTGATATATGTCAATACTTTTGAAAGATTTATCTACACAAGACATTTTTCAGGGAAAATCTAAACTATTTACAAGTTTAAAAGAAAATCAAAACAGAGAAATAGAGAAGAAAATTTGAAAACTTGTGATGTGGAATTGAAACAGGGTGATCACGAAGGGCTTTTTACCTTCACTTTAATACATACAGGCCTGCTTCTCTCTCCGAAGCAGGCTACAAGCAGTTCCTTTGCAATTACCTTTAACCTTAACTGGATACACTTATCTGCCTGCTACTCTCTACAAAGCAGGCTACATACTCTTCATTAGCATTTTCATTGATTACCTTTACCATTGATATGCAAAAGCCAGCCAACTGCTCTCTGTTTTCAGCTCCAAAAACTGCAGAAAAGAAAAACTTTAAAACACAGTTTAAACTTTCCACTCGTGGGTTCTGACCACCATCCCCAGCCTTCTCAACCAAAATACCAAACCAATGTAAGACTATCAGTGAGTGCAGACTAATTTATTTCTAACAAAGTGATTTCTAATTATCCTATTAACTACAAAAGAAATATGTAAGACTCAGAATACTTCAACATTGTCCAAAACCTTTCTCAGTATTGTCCAAAGTCCTTTCCCAGATTGCCCCCAAATCCTCAGTCTCTCAGTCCTGATCATCTCACCAATGTCCAGACATAGTCCACCTCCAGATGCTTGAAGACATGTTCCTTTGACTGCTCCTCCTTGTCTTCCTCGCTGTCTTCTCCTTGTCACCTTCAGGTAGCAGGAACTCCATGGTGTTGAACCAGCAAAGTTCACTTTCTTTTCAGGCCTAACTTTTGCACAGCCTCTCGCAGATACAAGTTAAACTCAGCAAAACAAACTCCAACACGGAGTTCAAATCTGCAAACTTTTTAACTGCATTCAGCACACATGCTGCCAGCCTGGGCCAGCCGAGGGTTGCAGGCCCTCGGTGGCCACCTGGCCAAGCTCACATGGCTCACATCTTTACAAGATGGTCGATTCCCATCTCTCCTCCACTGAACCTCTCTCTATCCAGTCTCCATATTGGAATCCCAATCGAATCGAATCGGATCGAATCCTTCTCTTTGTTTGCACACCCTTTATATACCCTGATTTCCCGCCTTCCAGAAATCTGTTTCACCTTGACTATTTCACTTCTTTCTTCCCCCGGCATCCCCCTGAAGGGAAATTCCAGCTAAGGTCATTCTCCCATTTTAACATTACCTGTCCTTGAAATCTGCAATCTTAAACAGGAGACAAT
>PVHY01030609.1:0-13301 GCA_004024945.1 Uropsilus gracilis
CTCACCGTGCGCATTTCCCTCCTCCTCCGACTGGCCCTGCTGCTTCTGCTTTCCCTCATCTTCTGCTTGCCCCTCATCATCTGCCTGGCCCTCATCCTGGCGCTTTCTGTGTTCTGGGTTCCTCTTTATGTGCGGCATTTCGTCCTCTGACTTGTCTTCATCTTCGGGCTCTTCGACTTCATCTTCTGGCTTGCCCTCATTTTCCAGGTTTCCTTCATTTTCTGGCTTTCCTTCATTTTCTTTGTAGACTTTTTCCATGTTGAGTTTTTTCCGTCCTTTGCCTGTGTTAGGAGACAAAGAGGAGGCAAAGGAAATAGGATGAAGATGCTGGAATACAGTACTTGCCTTTATGACTTAGGCCAGGGGAATAGAATCGACCCTAGTTCCACTTTCAGTGCACTCCCACCCACATATTTTCCTTTTCCTTCCAAATCACACGTTTATATGAACCTACCTTGCAGAAACTTCCACAGGTCCTTCTCCCTACATGTACATGGGGGTGGGCTGAGAAAGTAGTAAACAGATCTGTCTCTTCCTCTGGCCATGGCCCATAACAATTTTAACTTCGTACCAACTTACATGACTGTCAGAATCCTGTGCACTTGTCTTCTATTTTTCATTTTGCCGGCAGTGACAAAACTTGAAAACCACAGACCAACCCAACAGAGCCATGGCCAGTTTCCAGGGCTATTCTAATAATTTCAAAAAGCTTCTCAGATGCCTCACCTCTTTCTCTCACTCCTTGTTCCCTCTCCCTCCCCCATCCAGTCTCACCACCTAACACACCACATCCTCTAGGGTCCCAACAGAGGCCAAGTATCCTGACACTGCAAAAGGGAGCCTGGAAGGAGCCTGGAAGGGGCAATAGTGACCTCCACGACTCTGCTCAGGCTTCAGCCACTCCTCCTCCCAGGGATCCTGGGGAAGTTGCCCTTTCCCACTGACCTGCACAGATCCTGCAGGTCTTTTCTTTCCTTGTCTGGGTTGGTGCCTACAACCACAGACCCGAAGACCTGTGAGAGACCAGAGACAGAGGTGAATGAGGATTGAGAAGTGAATGACTGGCTACTGGGACACTGGATCTTTTCTGCCTCCAGTTGTCAATTTTTTTCCAACTTGTGCCACCCCCTTGCCTTGCCCTTGTCCCTGGATACTGGTTTTCAGCCCCCACCCCTACCCCACCCCACAGGCCTCTCTTTTTCTATGACCGGGCAAAGATTTCTAGTGTTTCTATGTTTGTGGTCTTCCTCCCGAATTTATAGCTCACTTTTTTCTTGCACTGAAATGGCTGAAGTTCAGGACAGTGATATTCAGAAGGCAGATCCTGCTGTGTCAGGTCTCTGCCTTCCAAGCCCCCACCTCAAGGCACTCGGAGAGCATGAAGCCCATCACTTCTCTCCCAAAATGGTGATGCGACTGGAGTCAGGGGCAGGGTAGAGATGTCTGGGACAGTCCTGCCACCCCCTCCCTCCCCACATACACAAAAAGACTTTATTTTCTTGCGATGCAGAAAGGAAACTGTTTCCAAACTCACTAAAATTTCTGGTCCATGTCACCTCCTCTGAACCCTTCCTAGTTCAGAAGTCACGCCTCTGCAATAGGAAGCGGGTCGCCAGACAGAGCCTCTGTCCCGCTGCTCTGCAGCACCTCCCCCCCCCCCCCCCCCCCCCCGCCCCCGCCCCCGCAGCCCACCGTTTCCGGCTCCAAAATGGACGGAAGGTGGTGGAGAAGAGATACGGAGAACGCAGGCCTGGCCCCTTTACGGGTCCGCCCTCCCCATTCCGGGTTCTCAAGCTGTGCCCTCCTCCCGCCACCCTGCAGGGATCCAGGGATCAGGCTGTTTCATCGCCCGCCGTCCTGTTCTCTGGTCCTTCCCTTCCAGACGTCACCGGATCGCCCACCTCCTAAGAGATTCCAACTGGTACCCATTCTCAACCCCTGGCTGCTCTCAATCTCCTCCCCCCCTCCCCCGCCCTCCATTTCTTGCACCAAACAAATGGGCATCGGGGAAGGGGGAGAGAGAATCCAGTCCTGGACCCGCTCTGGTCTTTGCTCTATGCCACCCCCACCCCAGAAGTCCGCAGAGGGGGGTGGATTTGTAGCCACCCCAGAGAGATGCCTTCTCACATTTCTTTCATCCATAGCCGCGCACTTATCCAGGGAAATAAGAGATGGTACCCAGAGCTCTTCCCCAACATTCACACAATTTTCTGCGCCAAAATGAATGGGATTGGGGGGGGGGAATATGTGGAAAGCAGATCGGAGCCACTGTAGCCTCCGTTGTTACCTCCTCCCACCCCTCCCAGAGGTTCCCTCTGCTCACCACCCCAGAGCAAGTACCGACCTGCAGAGCTCTTGGGCAGTTGTCCCTTCTGTGCCTCAGAGTGAAATCTGTCTTCCTCCTCGGGAATAGGGAGCTGGTACCTGGCGGAGAGGGACTTCTGCACACGTCGGCTCCGGATCACGTGAGGGAAACGTCACCAGTGGGCTTGGGTCCCTCGTTCCCCTCCCACCAGCAGAAAGTGCGTCAAGAGCCAGCCCACTTCTTCCCTCACTAGCCCCCTTCCGCTTCACCCTCCTTTCTGTCCCCTCCCCTCAGCATTTGAGGCCCTGTCACCCATTTTGGTCTTTATTAAGCCCAGAGGTCAAATATGGCCTTTTCTCCCTGTGGTATATATTTGTTCTTCTGTCTTATGAGGGTGTGTGTTGGGTGCGTGGAGGTTGTTGCATTCTCTTCTGGGGCTATTGGTCTCCTGTACATCTCTGAAGATTTATTTTTCTCTCTTCTTTGGTCTCAAAACACCTACCCTCTCAATCTACTTGCACTCAGCCACTAAATACTCTTTGCTCCTGACCTCCAGACCTTCACGTAGCATTTGCTTCTCAATATTCTCTTTCAGTCTAATTTGCCCCTCAGCATGGGTAATTCTTATAAGCAAAAAATTAAATAAAGTCATTTTTCTTTCATTTTGGAGGAAGGAAAATGTTTGAGATTGGGGGAAAACCAAAGATTTCAAAATTCCGAGACTAAGTTTAGTTCATAACATCAATTTTTACTATATGGAAAATGAGCTTGACTGGATTCCTACAAAGTAAAGTTTTTATAAATATCTGATTCTGTCTTGTTTTTTTTTAAATACATGTATTTAATGTTCCCAAACAGTTTCCTGCGTGCTAAGTAGATTTTCTGGAATCTGCTGGATGATTCAATATCAGTTTTGAAAATATGACCCATGATTATTTTCATTCAGAGGTTTAGCTGTAGACAAAGGAAGCAGCAGATCCGAGGGGTACAGATCTGATCTGATCTTCCCTACCCTGTCAAGAGAAGAGGAACTGTAGTCTCCCTGCCCCTTCTCACCTTCTAGAGTCTCTTATCCCCTGCATTCACCTGACTGTTGCTCACTCCAAAAATATACATGGAAAGGTCACTGAGCTGGTTACCTGAGTAAATGCCTTTGGTGCCTTCCTTCCCTCCTCCAAATTCCTGCAGAGGTAACTCAACTCAAACAGACATGGGAATGCTAATAAGACAACTGGAAATCAGAACGGATCTCCTCTAGATCCCTGCAGCTAAAAGTTTGCATAGAGCCTGGAGAAATGATTCCTGGGGGACACCCTCCAGATCTGCCTTATTAAAGGACCAAGACTGAGGGTTCTGAGGGTTACAGGCTGGGAACAGCCCCCGCCAGATAACTCTGGGAAAGCTGCCTGAATTCTCAGCCTCACCATGAGAATTTTACATAGTCTGCAGGAAAACATTTTCAAGGGTCTGGGCAGGTTTCTGGTTGGTGTATCTATTTGATGTTGTTTATGCATTCAGGAAAACAAGGAGGGTTGTTAAAATTTACCCTATCTATTTAGACTCTTATCTTCTGGGAACTGGGAGTTTTATTGGCTAAGACACAACTTCTTCACTGTTGCTGACTCAGCTTCTTTCAAGGCCAGTCCAGCTGTATTGTGGCTCTTTGACTTACGCCTCTTATTTGACAAGGGAAAGGGGTACCCTTTTCACTATTGATTTTAGTTTGCAATAGCCCCATCACAGCGTTGCAATCTGTCAGTCCACACCCACCTTCGTGCCCTTTTAGTCAAATTAGGCCAATGTCTAAGGAAATCTAACATGTGACCATACTGATGACCTCAGCTGAGGAGGTCTTTGGCGCACCTTAAATGGTATGTAAGGTTTCCTATGTTTAGGAGATAGTGGCACATGTACCCTCATGGTAAGATCTATGCCCTAGAAACTTGAGAAATCCTAATATATGAGCAGGTTGGCATCATGAGGAAGCAAAGCTGTTAGTAGAGAAAAGAGAGAAAATGAAGCTACTTGAGAATGAAATAGGAGACAAATAGTAGCTGAGCTCTTTTAAAGGGAGAACATGTTTTCTTTGGTTTCAAGCATATTTTCTTTTCTTGTTTAGAGACTAGGTTTCACTATGTTGCCTGAGGTAGTCCTGAACCCATGGACTCAAGTGATCTCTAGCTTCAGCCTCCCAGGCAGCTGGGATTACAGGCACACACTACCACACCTGGCAGAGTTCAAGCATTCTTAACTGAGAAACCTATGAATTCCCTGACATTATGTTCAAAATTAGATAGATATGCATCTATGGTGGTAAAGGGACAGAGTATGTACATTTTTATTGGGTGTGTGCATGAACCTAGGATATGTTCCATTACTGCCAGATGTTCAAAGATGTTCAGACATGTATTACATATGAAGGAAAAGACCAGGCAGCTCTCATGCCAAGACTTCTCGCCTGGGTCAGTGCAACATCTCTTAACAAATCTGTCCCTCTTGGGGGAAGCTCTTTCTGCCCACTTGTGCCTGTGTAAGTGTCCTTTATTCCCTTCCTCTTTTATGTATTAAATCTGAACATAAAAAATAAAAAAGGTTAAGACCAATAGACTTAGGGAATACACTTTTATATACATCTAGTTTTTACATAGGACAGCATTTTGAAGGAAAAAATTCATTAACTCAGAAGGAGACCCTTTACTCATTAAGCAGTCACTCAATTCCCCCAGTCTCTTGGAATGACTATGTGTTTTCTTTCTCTGTGAAATTACCTGTGTTAAATGCTTCATGTAGACAGAATCATACAACATGTGCCATTTTGTGTCTGGTTTCATAAATTGAGGCAAGCGAAAATCAGGAGAGTTTATTAAGACTGAGGGCTTGAGCCTGGGAACAGCCTCCAGAAAGCTCTGGGACAGCTGCCTTAATTGTGACTCTCACAGTGAGAATGCTATACAGACTGCAAAAAAATTTTTTGGATTCTCAAGGATTTTGCAAAGAAAGTCCAGGGAGCCGTCTGGTTAGTGTATCTATTTGATGTTGTTTATGCATGGAGGAAAATGAGGGTTGTTAAAATTTAACCAGTTTGAGCCTTATCTTCTGGGAACTGGGAGTTTTAACAATGCCATTAATCTTGAAGTTTTTCTTTGAAGTTACTGATTCTTCCAGAGACAACTTTGTGTTATTATTGACACAGCTTTTTCACAAGGCCAGTCCAGCTGAGCCTTTGCAATTTCGCTTGCACCCATAGTTGAGCATATACAAATATTTTATTTCTCTTTATAGCTGAATAATATTTCGTGGTATGTTTATATTATTTTTTGTTTATTCATTCAAATGCTGGTAGATATATGTGTTCCCAATTTGGATTCCTTTTATATCTTTCTCCTGCCCAATTACTCTAGCTAGGACTTACAATACTGTTTTGAATAGTACTGATAAAAGTGGACATCCTTGTCTTACATGTGATCTTAAAGGGAAAGATCACATATAATTTCTGACCATTTAGTATAATGCTCACTGTGGTTTTGTCATATATGACTTTGATTAACTTGAGATATGTTAAAGGGCCCCACTTAAGGGAGAGTTTTTATCATAAATGAATGTTGAATCATGTCAGATGTTTTTCCTGCATGTATTTGGATGATTTGTGATTTCTGTCTTTTCTCGTGTTGATATGAACTACATTAATTGATTTTTGGATCTTGAAAAATTCTTGCATTCCTGGAATAAATCCCACTTGGACATGGTATGAATCCTTTAAATATACTATTAAATTCTGCTAAGATTTCATTGAAGATTTTTGTGTCTATGTTCATCAGGGATATTAGTCTATAGCTTTCTTTTTTTTATGCTAGGTCTGCTTTTAATATTAGAGAATGTTGGCCTCGCCTCATAAAATGTGTCTGTGAAGCATTCCTGCTTCATCAGTTTTTTGAAAGAGTTTGAACAGGATAGGTATTATTTAGTGCTTGAAGTTTGTTATAACCCACTGGTGAAATCATCTGGTACTGGATTTGGGTTTTGTTTTGTTTTGAATTGTTTTTGAGACTTTTGATTACTGTTTCATTTTCCTTGCTTGTAATTGGTCTGTTCAAGTTTCTTATTTCTTCTTCTTCTTTTTTTTTTTTTTAGATTAGTTCTTGCTATATTGCCCAGGGTAGCTTCAAACCTGTGGACTCAAGTGGTTCCTAGCCTCGGCCTCCCAAGTAGTTGGGATTATAGGCATGTGCCACCACATGCCCAGCTATCTTTTTAGAGACTAGTTCTTGCTCTGTTGCCCAGGGTAGTCTCGAACCCATGGACTCAACTGATTCCTAGCCTCAGCCTCCCAAGTAGCTGGGATTGCAGGTGCACGCCACTGCGGCCAGCTTATTTCTTCTTGATTCAATCTTTAAAGATCTTATGCTTCTAAAAATTTGTCCATGCCCATCCAATTTATTGGCATAAAGATATTCATAGTAGTTTCTGTTGTCTCTTATGTTCCTTGTATTTCTGAGATATCTGTTATAACTTCTCTTATGATTTTATTTACTAGAGTTTTCTCCTTTTTCTTTTTCTTAGCGAGTTTAGCTAGAGGATTGTCTATTTTATTTATATTTTCAACAAAGTAGCTCTTGGTTTCATTTATTTTGAACATTATTTCCCTTTAATTTCTATATTGTTTATTTCTGCTCTACTGTATTCAGCTTTGTGGTGGTTCATTGTCTTAAAATTGTCTTTTATGCCCCTGTGGTCTGATTCCTCATTTAAATCTGTCGTTTCCTTTTTGGTTTTCTTTCTGGATGATCTGTTCATTGACGTTCCTTATTGCTATTGTGCTACTGTCAATGTCTTTAGGTTTGTTAATGGTTACTTTCTACATTTTTATGTTCCTTCATTTGATGCATGTATATTGATGTGTTTTATGTCTTTCTGATGTATTGATTCTCTAATCATTATATAATGTCCATTCCTGTCTCTCATTATTATTTTTCAACTGGAAATATAGTTCATCTGATATGACTATGGCTTTTTCTGCCTTTTTTGGAGTATCACTTACTTGTCAAAATGTTTTCCAATTTTTTTTAAAACCCATATTTTTCTTTGAATCTTAGATAGGTCTCCTAGAGAGACCTTAGATAGGTCTCCAAACAGTTATCTGTATTCTATATAAAAGACAAGCTGGTGTCACTTATATGTGGACTATACAAAAACAAAACAAAGATTCAAATAAAACCAAACCAATAATAAACCCAAGAAATCTGACTGTAGAACTGAGGTTATGAGCGTTCTGTTTTCTGATGCATTCTGTCCCTTTTAATAGGTAAGTTCAATTGCTTTACTTTTAGGGTCATTATTGATACATGAGCCTTTGTATTTAGTTTTCTGACTCTATTGATTTATGTCCTTATTCAATTTTTTATTGAATTTCTTCTCTTTGATTTAAATAGAAGAGCTCCTTTCAGTATTTCTTGTAGGAAAGAAGTCATGGGAAGGATGGGATTCCTCCATCTTGTCCAGAACTATCAGTATTCAGGTCAGAATTTTGTTTTTCAATAAAGTCAAATCCAGCTCAATTCTGTATATAGGCCTGCTGCTTTTCAAATGTATGACTTTCCAGCAAGACACTTGTATTCTCTTAGATCATGTCCTTATTTATTGGTACAAAGAAGAGTCTTGGGATTTCTACCAATTTATCTCTATCCATCTCTAAGAATCAAAGGTGTCTTTTGGAGGGAAAAAAGTTATATTTTTGGCCGGGCACGGTGGCTCGTGCCTGTAAGCTTCAGCCTATGAAGCAGCTGGGGCCAGGGATCGTGGTTCGAGTCCCACCTGGGGCCCGTAGCAAGACCTAGTTCCAAAAAAATAGCTGGGCATGGTGGCGTGCGCCTGTAATCCCAGCTACCTGGGAAGCTGAGACTGGGGATTGCTTGAGTCCGTGGTACCCCGGACAACGAGAGCCTGCGGTTCCACGGGCAAAAATAGGGAGACCTAGTCTCAAAAAAAAAAAAGTTACATTTTTATGAAAGCCAATATGTTAATTTGTTTTCTGTTAGAGTTTATACATTTGAATTCTAACTTAATTTTCTCCCAATTCAAGGTGACTAATAATTTCTCTTTTTTTCTAGAGATTTCATATTCTACCTCTTCTATTTAGGTCTATGACATAGTTGACTCAACTTTTATATGATGTGATAAAAATTCGTGTACTTATCATGATCATCACCATTATTGTAATTGTGGAAGATCAGTTGGAACTATTTGTTCCAACAATAGTTGAAGTGTCTATTCTCTCATTGAATTGGTTTGCAGTTGTTGTCAGAAGCATGTATGCGTGAGTCTATTTCTTGATTATTGTATTCCATTGATTAGTTTTTCAGTGCTTATGCTAATACCGTACTGTTTTGATTATTATACCTTTATACTGAAAGTATAAGGACTGAAGGTCCTTCAGAATGTCCCTCTTTTCAAAGTTATTTTGGCTCTTCTGAGTCCTTTTGATTTTTCTACGTAAACTCTACCGATTATTCTATTAGAAATTTCTGTGTTTTATACCACCAAAGTTCTATCGTTTTTGGTATGCAAGTCTTGCATATATTTTGTCAAATTTATCCCAAAGTATTTCATATTTCTGATTACTTAAGGTTTTAATCCAGCTGCTCATTGCTTGTAGAGGGCTGAGATGTACAAAAAAGAAGCCAAGTTGGGGTCACAAGGAGCTGGAGATGTTCTTGCTGGAGAGACTTCAAAGGGATCATAGCCCTGTTGATACCTTGACTTGGACTTCTGGCTTATATATGAGAGAATAAATTTGTTTTTGTTTTGTTTTTGGTTTTTTTGTTGTTGTTGTTGTTTTTGTTTTTTTTTTGAGACTAGGTCTCGCTGTGTTGCCTGAGGCAGTCTCGAACCCATGGACTCAAGTGATTCCTAGCCTCAGCCTCCCAGGTAGCTAGGATTACAGATGCGCGCCACCACACCTGGCTAAATCTCTGTTTTTTTTTAAGCTACTAAGTTTACGGTAATATAGCAGTCTCAGGAAATATACATCTAATGTATGGAAGCACAACTAAATTTGTATATTGATCTTGTATCCTATAACCTTTCTAAAATCACATATTAGCTCTATTTGGCCTGTGTATTACATAGTTCTTTCAGTTAGATAGGTAAATCTAGTCCCTGGTACTCCATTTTCTTTTGAAGCATAAATTTCCTTTATGTTTATGAAGTTGACTTCGTAAGACTTCACTTCTAAACAGAGTCCACTTCCTGTGTTATTTGGACTTTCTGGGTCTGTGTCTGTGTAGCCTGCCTGCTCTGCCTAAAAACTTTAAACTGTATTGCTTTCTTTGATCACAAGGTGGCCCTTAAGTTTATTTTCTGAATTTCTCTTCAATGAACTTGAATTTTTGAAGGAAATATGTAATTATTTTTATTTAAAATTTGTTATCTGTATTATCTCAATTTTGCTAGAAATATATAAGAACTCAAACTTATGTTTTGGTTTTTTTTAGATTTTATACTACAATATTTTATTCCAGATCAAAATTTTACGTATTGCACCACAGAGGATGTCTCTCCCTGACAACCTACATACCATTATAATCTATCATCTCTCAATCAGTATCTAACATTAAAAAAAT
Organism: Uropsilus gracilis; assembly: GCA_004024945.1. Classification (NCBI taxonomy): domain Eukaryota; kingdom Metazoa; phylum Chordata; class Mammalia; order Eulipotyphla; family Talpidae; genus Uropsilus; species Uropsilus gracilis. Next base: position 9,925 of record PVHY01030609.1, read on the forward strand.
AAGAAACGTCCACATATTACATAACCATATAGACTAGGCTAATACAAAAATATATGATGATAATAAATGGTGCAGCCAAAGACAGTTTGGATATTCAGCTTTACCAACATTTCATTTTAAAGATTTTTGGTAGTTGCTCTTAAGAATTAGAACATATATCCTTAACTTGTTAGAGACTAAACAGACATAATATTAAAGTCTTCTAGATATGCTATAACCACCTAAAAATTACATGCTTGCTTTTCTTTTAAATTTCCCTGCCCCTTCCCACCCACTGACATGCTTAAAGTTTTTTTTTTTAATTATGTAAGGGACAAATGTAATCTTTAATATATATTGCCATTTCCATTTTGTTATCTCTTCTATCAAGAACAGAATTTCCATCATGCCCAATCAATGTCATTTTTTATACATTGAGCACTATAGTTATCTCCTATACTGCAGATCTCTGGCAATAAATTATGCATGTTCATTTTTAAATGTATATTTTACTTTCTAATATATACTTACACAATGCAGAATGTTGTCATTGTATTTTCTTCTAACCTCAATTATTATTTTTTTTTTTTTCGGAGACTAGGTCTCGCTATTTTTGCCCGTGGAACTGCAGGCTCTCATTGCCTGGGGTACCACAAACTCAAGCAATCCCCAGCCTCAACTTCCCAGGTAGCTGGGATGACAGGCGCGCGCCACCATGCCCAACTACTTTTTTTTTGGAACTAGGTCTCTCTGCGGGTTCCAGGCGGGACTAGAACCATGATCCCTAGCCCCTGCCGGTTCATAGGCTGAAGCTTACAGGCACGAGCCACCGTGCCCGGCTAACCTCAATTATTTCTAACTGGAAGTTGGTCATAATTACTTTTTCTCTATACAGTGTAGATTTCCTTAGAGGTATTCAAGGTTCTATCTTTAATTTTAATTTTCAGTATTTTGACTATGATGGTTTTTAAGATAGTCTGCTTTTCATTTAACCTGATTTTGTTTCATTGAGATTTTGTCAAATGTATGTTTTATCGTTTGTTGAATGCCACTAAAAACATGTTTATCTTCTTCAGTTTTTCTTCAACAAATACCTAGATGTACATAATGTACAAATGCTAAAACTCCTGTGACCCAATTCACATTTACATCTCAAACCTTTCTTCAATATTGTATGAGAACCAAAATACACCTTCTCATCTGTGCTTTGTTAGATTTTTTTTGGCATTTATGGGAATAATTTATCCCTTTTGTGGATACAATGACCACTATGAGGGAGAAAATGAAGCTCATTGCGTACCAGGGAGAAGTCATATGAATAGGCAAATGTAGCCAGAGCTTTAGATGGGGCTGCTCCTCTCAAGGGAACCTCACACCCTGTTCCATTACTCCCGGCTCACTTAATGTTTGTTGCCTGAGCATTTTGTGTGGTGTCTCCCCATCCACACACTACTTCTTCAAATCCAAAAAAAATAAAAAAAAAATCTGTTAAGAACTAAAAGAAGCTGATTAGCAGAGGGATCCTAGAGACTAGAAATCTAAACCTATGATTCTCAATGGTTTACAGGGCAACGTGGATCTGCCTAGAATATATAGGAGAGGTATGTTTTTATGGGTTTAGGCATGTAACCTTCTATCAAGATATTCCATGGGTTCACACGAGAATTTTGTTTTCTCTTCATGAAAAGATTGCCGAATGTTCTTAGAATGGTCAGTGAAGGCAGACTGCTTCTGTTTTTCATAGTAGCTGGTGCTAGCAGTGCCAAGGGCAAAAGCCCATCTGTTCACCAGTTTCTCTGTCCTTTCAACTCTAGCCTTTCTCATAATTGCTGTCTTGCAGAAATGTGCATTGGGCCCCAAGTACCTGGAGGACTGTGCCTTTTGGATTCCTTAGGCATCTAATTCAAGATGTCTGAGGTTTGCCGTCTCACATAACATTGCCCCCTGCCTGTCCACTTTTCTCTTTGGCATATGTGCTATTAAAATGTTAGATTCTAGAGTGGAGGTTGGCAAACTTTTTCTGCAAGGCTAGATAATATGGAGGATTTCCAGGAGCGCCATACTATTTCTTTCACAACTACTCAAAAACCTCTGTAGTACAAAACTAATTATATACAACACATAACTTCACCCCAAGAAAACTTTAAGGATACCATGTAAAACTTCATGTAATTTTATATGAAACTTTTTACATGAATTCTTCTATAATTTCATGTAAACTTTATAAATCAGAAAAACTTGATTTTTCAACCATTAGAAACATATAAAACTTATTCTCAGCTCATTGCCTACCTGTTCTAGAATTCAGAGACAAAGATTACCTTCATGCATTGTACCTACTTAAAACATTTTACTTCCTAAGATCTACTGGGACACTTAAAACTTGAGTCCTCAGATTTGTCACAATTTATGAGTCACTTGGATATTTACTGACATTGTCTCCTGGTACCCAAGTTGATATAGGCTAACTCTTCTCTTGACACTGATAAGATTTAAGGGGTGATATAAGGGCTTGTGTCAGATTGAAAATAGTTCCATCACGTGTCTTATTAGTATACTTCACTTAGGGGAGTTTTCTTGGGAGCGAACTAAATCTAAGAGAACCAGACATAGATTTCCAATGAAGGTAAAGAGGGAGAAGGGCTTTAGGCACACTTTTAAAGGGATTATTTAAAAGGCTGGGTCATGTATATTCCAGTGGTAACAAGAGCTTAAAGAAAGCTCACAAACTTACTGTTTTATTAAACACCCATGGTAGCCCTACAAGGTAATTGTTATCATCCTCTTGCTGGTAAAATTTTTAAGAGATACTGTCGCAAGTGTTTAATAATGTTCACATTGCTTTTATCAGGTAGTTCTTTATGAAGTATCTACTATTTCAGCTGTGAAGATAATTAGAATAAGTCATTCATGATTCTAGCCCAAAGAACACTTTAATTTTATATTTTTGTAGACTATGTTTACATAAAATGTAAGATTTGAAATAAAAAAACAGCATGCTTTTTAAAACTGCTTTATTAACATCACAATATATAATGAACTCTTTCCATGCAATAGGTAAAACTCCCCTGCTGACAGAAACTTACAGACTGGGTAAAAAAAAACACAACATTCAATCAGAAGCTGGTAGTGAGAGACCCACCAGAAATTAGTGACATCAAAAGGTTTACAACGAAGGTACATCACAAACATGTAAGTTTAAGAAGCAGGCGTGTCTCCCTATTAGCTTCAGGGAAAACAACAGGATTCAAGGCATAAGGCAAAACTCATCATGGTGGTCGTGGTGCGGGGGGTCAGTGCTAACTGCGCGCAGACTATGACTGGACTGCTTTTCCCTCAGCTTTTCCATCAGCTGCCTCACCTCCTCCCCAACCCCTTCCATATTCTCCTCTCTCACC
>PVHY01030610.1:0-13325 GCA_004024945.1 Uropsilus gracilis
TCTATGTTATTTTAGATATCAAGGCCATTTTATCAGTTTATTGTTCTCACAAACACACACATATTTCCATTTCTTCGTGTCTTTCTTTTGTTTCCTTTGGCAATGTCTTATAGTTTACAGTATATAACCTCCTTGTTAAAACTTACTTTGAGATATTGTATCCTTTTTGGTGTGAAGAGAAAATGTATGGAGATCCTCAAAAAATTGCTATATGATCCAACAATATCATTTCTAGTTATTTAGCCCCCCTCCCTGTAATGAAAACACTGATAGGAAAAGATTTATGCATTCTTACTTACATAACAGCAATATTCACAACAACAAGTTATGGAACTAACCTAAATAGTTATCAACAGGAAACAATATAAAACTCTATATCCAATAAAATACTACTCAGCTATTTAAAAAAAGACGAAATAGTGTCTTTGGGATAAAATTGAGGGATCTTGATGTGATTATGCTCAGTACAGTAAGTCAGAAAATGTAAGACAGTGGATAGTTTCATTCATTTGCAGAATATAAACAGTCAAAAATAATGAACTGGTAAAACATAACAAAAATAATCCTAAAGTTCTGTGAAAAGTACAGTGGTTATAAGAATATGTTGGTAGGGGGATAAAATTATTGGCACTGGAACTTTAGTAAGGTATGAAATCATACTCCCAAAGTTATGTTGTATTCTTTTATTGGAAATGAAGTAAACACCATGCCTAATACATAATCAATTTGTACTGTGTCCCACTGGGTTAAAGACATGATGGAAAAATATTTGCACGATTGATTTTATTTGTACATGATACCATAATATTTGACTATTGGGAACATCTTTTTAATTTATAGATTAAACTCAGCAATTCAGAAGAAATCTACATTTTTATGTGGACCCAGTCCATCAGATATTTGTTCCTACTGTTCTTTTAAATATTATTTTTAAATATTTATCAATAATTTTCTTGTGAGTAAAAGTAAAATAATTCTGTACTTTCCATTTTAAACTGTCCTTAAAAATATTTATAGTGTTAGTTGTGCAGTTTTTAAAATAGTACAGTTTTTAAAACATTACTTCATTAATTTGCAGGGGACCTTTCTGATTTTTCTCTTACCATTCAGACCACTCTTCTCAATTTCCTTTTATCCTTACATCTCCTTATACCCTTAGTCTTTAGTAGAAGATGTATCCCAGGTGCAGTGCTTCATTTTTTTCCTAAATATCTCAATCATCCTGGTTGACTCCCATGCTTCCACTAGTCTACACTGTTATAATTCCATTTATGTAGATAGCCCAAAATTTTCTAGAAGATAGTTCTTTTGTTTATCCTTTCCATTTGTTCAATTACCCATCTAGCATAATTCACAAATTTCACAGATCTGAAAGGTCAGTCTTTATAGTTCCCCTACAACCTGTGCTGTTTTCAGAGATCTGTATTACTTGCATCCTCTGTTCTGTTTTAGTTCTCTAAGTCATTCTAATAAGTTACTGCAAACATAGTGACATAGTAGTATATATTTTCCTCATAGTTCTGAAGACCAAAAGTCTGATACCACTATGACAGAGCTGAAATCCTAATGTCAGAAGGACTCTGCTCCCTCTGGAGAGCAAGGGGAAAGTACCTGATCCTTGGACTGTCTCTTTCAGTCTCTGGGAGCTGTCAACATTCCTTGGCTTATAGCTGAATTATGCCTGTCTCTGCTTCATAGTTATATTGATTTCTGTTCTTCAATTTACCGGTAGAATCTTCTCTGTCTCACCTTAGGAAGGATACAAGATTACATGGTTGCTGATTTATTTTGAACTCCATAGCAGAAAAGGGCATGAATGACACAGTTGAGAAAACTAATATTATTCACTCTTATTCCTCACTTGACTCCATTATAGTGAAGTGGAAATAAATTTCAAATATTTATAAAGTATGGATAATCAAAAACTCATCTTTTCTAAGAGGTCTTACTTGGACAATACAACTGTATCACATATAGCTTGTATTTATTTTTCTTATTTTTAGTCTCAGTTAAAAATGTATCTGAATCTCCAATTTCTCTCCAAAACTCACTACTAGGGCACAGTGAGCAACAGATAACTTACAGAATATGCTCTTTTAAATCTATTTGGTGCTGCCAGATTATTTTCCTTGACTATTTTCATAGATCAACTAATACCCCCACCAGCATGGTGTGAAAATAAATTTTACCCACATTAGCACTATATAAAATTGCACCTTTCCATTTGAGCCATATTAATATTTTTATGCTTTATATTTGAATTTTGTCTTTGTTCCTCAAAGTATTTCTGATTCATTTTCTTATTAGTGATACTGTCCAAACTTGGAAATAATACCCCTGGAAGTATTTAATTATTGCTAAATTTTGGATGCTTATCTCATAGATCTTCATTAACATCTTCCATTCTCATCATTTATTGTCTCCTAGTGTTTACTCTCAACTCCACTGAGTACAGAGTTTATTACTTTGTATTTTATTTCATTCTATGAAATACAGCTGCACTAGTCTAATGTATGAGTCCTATTTCTACAAAAATCTGTGCCTTCTATGTTATCATAGTCTTATATAATTTTATCAATCATCAAAAGATAGCTAAAAATATATTCTGAAATAGTTTAAGATTCTAGCAACTCTAATATTTTGCATAGTGAATATTAAACCAGAGTTAATGAAACATACCCCAGCCAATTATAGACCTACTTCCATTAATTTTCTTTTTCATTATTGCTTATTATTGTTTTGATGGCAGCAGATTAAAATTTTCTATACTTTCCTATTACCCTCTCCTAAGAGGCAAGAAAGTTTTTGAAAAGTATGACATATAAATCAAGAAAATTGAAACTACACGCCAAATCTGAGATTTCCTTTAAAGAAAATACAATGAGAGGTTATCTGGAAGCAATGAGGGAATTCTGACCTAAAAGTTTCAGCATTCTATGCTGTCTACTTTCAGGTAGATAGTCCTGCGTGTGTGCGTGATTTTGATACAGGGTGACTTGGCAGAATGAACAGCTGGGTCTTCTGATAGTTGAAAATTATATTGGATGCCAAACTGGTGGGCAGGGTCTGAGAGAAAGAGCCACAAGAGAAAGTGAGAAGTGCAAAAGAGTGCACAAAAAAGAAGAGCCAGAGATAGGAGAAAGAGAATGAGAACAGCAGGCTGTTAGAGGAAACCAACATGGCCAGGTCGGGCAAAAGACCCTAGAAGAGTGAGCTGATGGTGGCAAGGAGCCTTGGTGTGAGACTGGCCAGCAGAACAGTGGCCAGTGTGGAGAGCATGGCCCTGCAGCAAGGTTGCATGGAAAGCTGGTACCTGGACATAATGAGGGATTTGGAAAACTGATTTTGCATCAGCATTTGTTTAAAAAAGTTTGAAGAGTTAGAGAGGCCACAACTCAGAACACTGGAAAGAGAAGAAGCAAAGAGAAGAAAGACACGGAAGAAAAACTGAACTTTGCAGAGTGCCTGCCTCAGGTTTGGAGGGCACCATCTCAGGCATGTGTCTTTGCAATCTTTGAGACTAAAAATGGTGACTGGGATAAGCTAACTGATCACTTGTGGCATCAACAACTTTCTTGTTTGACTTTCTGTTTCCCTGGTGAATTTTCCTTATTAATAAAACCCTGTTGTTGTTTAAATTACACTGTGACTTTAGCAACTTCTGTGCAGGTGGTAAGAATCTGGTAAGAATCTGGGCAGCAAGAGCTGCATTTTAAAAGTGCTTTTCTTCCCCCTCTGGTTTGTTGGTTGGACACTTCATCCCCATTTTCACATGATTGATTCTACATTGGTAGAAAATTGACCCTTAACATTTCACAAAGCAGAATAGCTCATCTATCGCTATACTTTCTTTGTCCTTTGGTACTGATTTTATTTTCATACTAAGAACTGGTTAATACAATCTTTCCTCTCAGAAAATGCAGAGACATTCTTATTTTAATATAATAACATTTAAGACAGTATATATACTCACACAGGAGAGTGTTTTTACTGAATTTCAGCTTTCACATAAATATGGAATGATATTATCAGTCACTATATTCTTATGAATACACTAAAAAAAGACTTTAGAATGTAATAAGGCAAAATCTTATTTATAAGGAATGCTATTGAATATTCACAATCTGTTTGCCACTAAGCAAGATATCATCATTTAGATGCATTATGCTAAGGACATTTTACTTTTATGGTTTTACATTATAAGCCAATAATATAAGTCAGCCTTGGCACTACTGGTATTTTGGATAATATAATTTCTTGTTTTGAAGGAGAGGACACTATAGGTTGTTTAGTAGCCTAAATATTCTGACTTCTGCCCATTAGTTGCTAGGAGCAACTGGATTTGTCCAACATTATGGTAATAAAAAATGTCCTAGAAAACTGTCAAATGTATCTGAGTTAGAGAAAAGCCACAAGGAAAGAGATACTACCCTTATTTGAGAACTCAAACCATCATTAAGATATAATATCACTATGTAATATTATATCTTATATCTACTTTTAGGTAGATTTTTAAATTAATATCAATAGTGTCTTCTGCGTCACTAGATCATTCAGAACTATAAATTATTAAAACACTGCACCTCATATTAACTATCCAGGTTAAAGGTAAGTATATCTACTATATATCTCATTAATTGTAGTTCACTTTAATAATTCTACCAAAGAACATTTAACAAGCATTATTTCAATCTATCTTATATTTTACCATACATCATAGCTTATTGTTATCTAAATATGAATAAAAATAAAGTAATATATTACTTGTACTAACACTAACATATTATTACCTGCAATATTTAATGACTCTAGAATATGTTATATATGTGTCTTGACTTGTCATATGATAAATGGGGCTGTTGATCTCTAATAGCATTTCACTATTCTACATCTGCAGATTTCCTGCAGATTCATTACACAGCAAAAGGGTATTTTCTCTGTTTAGTTCATTTTAAAATTAGGTATGTGTATCTTCATCAGAGTACTATTTTAACATGCTGATTATTAATAATTTAAATAATGTTACTTCTGGGTGCAAAGCAGATTATGAAACCAGTCCTTAGTGAATAAACTAATGCTCACTTTAACAAAATAATACATAAAGATATATTATGAGGCTTGTAGCTGATTTGACACAGAATAAGTGAAAAATTCATATGGACTGCAATTACAATATAATATCAGTTTCTTTCATGTTCTTTTTTTCCTATTCAAATCTTTCTCAAATTAAACCCACCTGCTTATTTTCATTACTTTAACCTCTAAAACCTATTTATTTATTTTTTTAATATTTATTTATTTAAAAAATAATTTATTTTTATATAAATTTCACATCTCCGCAATCTCTGGGGTTTACCCCTCCTTCCTTGACCATTTCCACCCTGTCCCACCCTCCCCCCAAACTGTGTACTTCAATTTGGTTGTTGGCTTGTTTTGACTTTTCTTCATGAATTTTTGTTTATCTTTCCCATGTTCCATTTATAAGTGAAACCATTTTTTAAAACCTGTTTAACCCATTTTCCTTCTTTTTATTCTAATCCATTCTGATATGATCACAGTAATTACAGTTCAGTATTATTTGATTGTACCAATCATGATTTTTAGTATAAATTCCTCAGATGATCCCAGTTGCTTGCAATAAATATATTTAAACTTTGTCATTTAGAACCCCCATTTTTTAAATAGGACTGCTAGGACATATTAGTAACATACTTTTAAAAGTTTAAGCAAAGACCTTCATGTATGAATTTTTTATATGCCCAGTGAAAGCAAATATTACAAAATATAGGGTAAAAATTTAAAAATAATTAAATCTGATTCATTTTTACTTTCTACAGAGTTGATAAATTACACTGTTCTCAGGTGGTGAGACAGCTTTGTCTATTATTCTGCAGAAATGTAGAATCACTCTCGCTAAAATGAAGCAAAAATTGTCCCAACCTTAACCTTTTATAGATAATTCATCTTAGTTTTCCTTTGTTTATATCTTCAAGTGAAATATATAAAATTGCTACAAAGATTTCTTTGGGCTCTCTGTGATTTTGCTTTTGATGTCTCAGAAACTCTTTTATACCAGTTGCTTCATCAAAACCTATTGAATCTCAGTGCTATTGTGATCCAGGTTACATCTGCCCCAGAAATTACTAGAAAGATACTTCTCTGTCCTTTGCCCTCACATGGTTGTTTTCACCAGTTTTCTTAGAATTCATGTTACAGTCTTTAAAATGTCATAACTAGCACTTTCATACATCATCTATCAAACTTCTTACTATAAAAACATTTTTATATATATTCAATCTTTTATTATGCACTTATTAAATGTTCATATAATTTATATGTTCAATATTTAAATATGTGCTAATTAAAGAAAAACTGAAAGATTTTATATGTGAGAAATAATCAGGATATATTCTTTTTCTAATGCGTGAATTTCTTTATATGAGTATCTGAAAATTATTTTAAATATATGTGCTATTAAGGTTACAATCATTTTAGAAACCTCTAAATATGTATGATGCTGTTAACTATGGATACTAACAACTTTTTTCTGTTTATATGCTTTTTCTATGACTGTATCTCATTTAATCTAAAACTTTTGCTTCTCAGATGAAGGCAAAATATACATTTAAAAGATACTATTGGTAGATATAATAATAATACTTCATTAAGAAAGGTATTCAAAAGCAGAAAGTAAGGTTAAAATATGTACTTTCACAGGCATTTGAGTACATAGATGATAATTTTTCAGATAGCAATGACTTTGCTAGGACTCATTCGCAAAATGAAATGACTTGTCTGATGAAGTATCATAGATTCTTCACCCTCCGTGAAGTTATAAATGCCTGCAAGCTTGGCTCACCACATTGCCCTCCTCTTTAAAACATAAAACCTACTGACAAGTTAAAGGAATGATGTGCTCATAAAATGTCCAGAAACCCTGCTTACTATTATTAATAGCAAATGATTCCTTTTGAAATAAAAGAGGATGTCAGGCTATTATTGGCTATCCTTAAGCCTTTTCAGTACGCTTCTAGAAAGATGGTTTTCCAGGGCAAGTAATTAATTAAAGGGCTTGAATTTTTCCCCTTTCATAAAACATATCAAAAAAAATTTCAATGAGCTGCATTCTCTAAAATTATGAATTAGTGACACTTTTATACTGCTATCATTTATAAGTCACAATTTCAGGTAATATGGCAATATCATAATTTTAAGCAAGGTTTAAGCAATAGTAATAAGGTCTATAAAATAGCTAACATTAATGAAGACTGTTCTTTTGACCTAGGGCCTCAAGCTATTCTAAAGTCAGAATGCTAATCAATTTTCTTTTAATGTGGAGTGAAATATTTTATTATATAACATGGAAAGTTGGAGGTATGTCTTTGTTGTGCTATTTAAATCATTCAAGGAGGTTCTATTTTGCCCTAAAAGGACAATCCTCAAATTGTTGCCACATTCCTCAACTGTGATATTGACAGTTGTGTACCATTCACCATTTGACCTGTCATCTCTGCAGTCCTTGCTAAGTTTTGATTTCTCAGGCCTTGCTCTAATCATCTTTCCAGCTCAGTTGGCTTGACAGAATTCAAATTTATGGTATATTTTCACTAAATAACAACTCAATTAAGTGGAAAACTCAGACTTTGATTAAGTGTAGAAAGGATCATATAATCAGATAGCTGTGAACAAAAAGAAAAGCACAACTAAGTCATTCATTGTTACATTCTAAGAATTCTGCATTTGTTGTCAAAAAATATAATCTTTTTTTTGGTCCTTGTTAAATGTCTGCCATTAAGGTGGAAAATAAACAATTTCATTTATATCCTTTCATCTGTAGAATTTAATGACAAATGGGAAAATTTGTACATAGAAATGAAGCTTTATTATGAAGAGAATCAAGAACGAGAATTTGCTACATCTACCTTCTCTTAATATGGCCACTTATTCTCATGTCCTCCTTTACAATCCATCATTTTGTTGGCTGGATGCTTATAAATGACACATAAGAAGTATTATAAAATTGACAGCATTCAACTAAATAAATCTTGTTCCACAAAATGAACCTATTAAAGGATGCTGGAAAATACTATTCCACTAAATATGAGTGCATAATATATCATAGGTAAGCTTATAAATCTACAATGTATACTAAGCATAAGTTTCTTAAATTTCTTCAGTTCAGAAAACTGAAATATTAAAATTCCTTTTATTAAGTAACATTTTTGACCTTCATATATCTATTAATAAGTCATTTATTTTGGGTTTATCTATTGGAAACATTGGAATGAAAATTAGAAGAACTGTAAAAATCAAATGATTCAATAGTTTAAATGGTTTGTTATTTAAAATGGTTAAATAATTTGAATAAATTATGAAATTTAAGGAATCTGAATAGATTCATCAAAATAAATCTAAACAGTTTGGAAAATCCCTCTTCTTTTTAAGCCAGACCTTAAAACAAAGTTTTATAACAGAGGTCTGCTCCTTGACTGAGAACCCTATTCACAGCTTTACAAATAAAGGCAGTTGTACGATAAGACATTTATAAGTACTTTTGCTTTAGGTGTAGTGAACATAGCTATTGAATCATTTTGATAAAAACAATCACTCATTTATATAACAAAGACATTAAAAATGCAAGCTAAAATTCACTTTAAAAGAAGACTGTATGGCTTTGGGTCATGATTCATAATTTTAAAGTATCACTAAACAATCTAATTTCTTAAATAATAATATAACCTGTGATTGACCTGGGAAACATTCACTTCATACAAATATACTTCCTCTCAGAGGTACAGTTCATTCATTAACTTTAAATTTTTATGTAGCCTTTTGATGACTTTTCTCCACACTTGGTTGACTTCTATGACTCCAGGTTATTGCCCTATGTTTAGTCATTTTACACTGGTGCTCATTTTTTGACTCTCAAGTGTAATTGTTGCACTTGAGACAGTCATTTACTTTCCTCAGAGATGAGTGTATTAAATAATTTAGTTTTACGTTTGAAAGACCTCAATTTGACTCTGAACCAGTTAACAAATATGCATCCAGTACATGTTTGGCATTCTCATGTACAAATCAGAGTGAAAGAAAGAATTGAAAAAAGAAGCAATAGACATTAGGTTTGCTTACATTTTTTATATGGTATATATATTGCTGCTTATAACACATACCATGCACACTAAGCTTTGGATATTGTATCAGCCATAGGGAAAATTTAGTGAATTACAGAGTTTCCCTCTATTTTGAAATATACACTCAGCAGTTGACAGTAACAGCAACTTAGTAGCAATAGTAGTTAAACACAGTGATTATTATAATTGGACTACATACAGGCTCTATGAAAATGGTTGCAGAGATACAGCCTATTCTAAGAGTGAGGGGGATTCAAAACAAGTAATTAGGAAACTAATGTGGGTGTACTTGGGAGTTCCTGGGGGAAGGTAAAGAACAGAAAACAGAGTATAAGAAATTTTTTTTTAGGAAAAAAAAAACCAATTTTTGAAAGTACTGGTTCCCTCTTACCTTTCAGTCACCAAGTTTGAGTGATAAAGCAATGAAGAGGATGAGACTCTGTATTTTTCATGGAAATCTATGTGTTAAGAGGAAAGAAATATAAAAAAAAGAAAGAAAACTGAATGTATAACCTTATATACCACCTTAACAAATGGTATAGAGAAGAAAATATCAACAAAAGAATTGAGTGTTAAGGAGATTATTTTTAATCACAAGGTCAATGAAGGACAGACTATTGAGTGACCCAAAGTAAGAGTTATTTGTCTACTAGGGGAAAGAACATTTCAGGTAGGAAGTATAGCAGCTCACAGTGTAGAACAAAGACACTATTAAAACAAAGAAGAAGAAAACAAAACAAACAAATAAAAGGCTGAAGCCTAGTGAGCTAGTGGGAAAACATATCAAAGGGAAAATATATTATGGGATGGGGTAGGAGGATGTCAGCAAAACTGACATCATTCTAATACTAGATTTCACTAAAGTAAAATATAAATAAACAAATAAATGAATGAATGATGCATGCATGAATGAATGAAGTTAAAAGAACTAGGGGATTTTGTGAAGTTCCAAACCGAGTGGAATCTATCTGATTTATCTTTTAACAGTTTTAGTCTAACAGCTCCTAAGGCTGTGGTGGGAGGAGAAGGCCAAGGGCAGGGAGATCAGTAAGGATATTATTACTGCAATTCAGGAAAAAGATGACTGTAGCTTTTATCAGAGTGGTGGCTGTGGCATGGTGGAGTTCCCCACCTGAATTTGAAATATTGAAAGCCTAAGAGAGTCTGACTCATGTGAACATTTGAAAGAAGGCTTAAAAATGATTCCTATGGACAGAGGAAGGCTGGTGAAGGAGAAGCCTGGAAGGATGAAGAGGGACCTAAACATGGATAGTCTTGTCACCATGACAAAGGTATTCTTCTGAGACCTTACCCACCCACTGAGATACTTTTAATATGTAAATACTTTAGCCTCTTAAAGCAATGTACTTCTGTTTCCTTAGCTTTTATAAGTCAGAAGTCTAGATACTACCAAGCTATTTCCTCTGATTAGGTGTCACGGGACTGAAATAAGACATTGACCAATCTTGTGATATGTTTAGGAGTTAGCAATCTACTAAACCCACTCAGGTTTTTTGGCAGAATTGAGGCTCACATTTGTACAAGGTCAATACACCTGATAACTACTTACTCCTTCTTGGACAGCAAGTGTGTTTTTTTCTTTCAAAGGACATCAATTAGGCCAGCCTTCCCAGAATTAAAAATCCCTTTTATCTAACCTAACGTGTAGAAAAGCAATGAAGGATATTACAGCTGCAAAAGCCCCTCCTCTTTGCTTTATGATGTAACAGAATCATAGACAGTATTTCTTTATCATATCAAAAGATAATTACTGGTCTACCTCACTGTCAAGGGGAGGGAATATACAAAGCATATAAAAAAGAATGTGGAAATCATGAGGTACTTGGAATTCTACCTGTTGTAAGGAGAGAGGGAGGGAGGCAGGGAAGGGAGAGAATGGAGAGAAGGGAGGGAGGAAGAGAGGGAGGATGAGGAAGAAGAGATTTCAGTTGTTGTGTCTCTTGCTATTTATCTAGAGTAGATTGGAAATGAGCGGAATTAAAACAAGACTGAGAAGCAGTGTGTCAAGGGAGACTATCTGCATCACAGATCAAAGTCTATTTAGAAGACCACTATTTAGATGAGATTCGGAGAATAAATAAAGTTGACAGAACATAAAAATTATCCTTGGAACTCTGACATGGCAACTGAGTGAATATATGGTTATCATGAAATTCAGAATTTACAAAAGGAATATAGATGGAACTGAATGAAGTCATTTACATTACATGCATACATATTTTCAGTTGTACTTGGTACTTTCCTTTAAAAAATTCTTTCTCTTCTAATGTTCCTTCTGTGATTGGAATTACAGAATAGCTATTTCAAAATGTCTGAAGTAATGTCTTTAAATTTTAAGATTTGTCATTAGTTTGATCATTTCTTTTTCTAAATTTCAACATCGCTTTCATTTTGTTTTTGTTTTATTTATCTCCAGTCTACCTTCCCTTCTTATAATGAACAAATTAAGCTAATTATTGCATTTGAGAAAAAGGAAATAGAAATTCCTTACAGTGTTTCACTGGTTAAAGTCTTGTCTCCATTGTTCATTTCTCCTGCTCAGCTGTCATAATCCATGCTTCTTCAAACTCAGATTCATCTGCTGCCACTTATCTCCCAGAGCACCTTCACCCTTCTTTTTTTAAAATTTATTTATATATAAATTTCACATCATTGCAATCCCAGGGATTTACTCCTCTCCACCCTCCCTTCCCATCTCCCCCCCTTTCCCTCTTGCCCATAGTTGTGTGCTTCAGTTTGGTGCTTAGCTTGTTTTGTCTTTTCCTCATGGCTTTTGTTTATTTTTTTCATTATATCCCCTATATTAGTGAAACCATTTGACTTCTGTCTTTCTCTTTTTGACTTGCTTCTGCTAGTATGATTCCTTCTAAGTACATCCGTGTTGTCATAAAGTTGTCGAATTTCTCATTCCTAATATATATATATATATATATATATATATATATATATATATATATATATATATATATATATATATATCTTCACACTTCTTATCTCACCTACAAACATGACTTTGGGCTTTGTTTTCCCTACTGCCCCCATTTAGTCATATGTCTAAGCAGGAAGGACATAGATTTGAACTATTTTTTAAAGAGAATAAATAAATGATGTGGAGACAGAACCTGTCAATGATAACTTTACTCATAAGAATCATGAAGAAACACCTACCCAGAAAAACACATATCTGCAATGTTGCTATTCTAATGGAGCTGTTTAATTTTATGGATTTAACCTATTTGTAAAGCATGGATGTCTATGTTAGATATCCTTTATATTATGCTTTTCTTACCCATTAAAAAAGGAAATGTTTCCAACAAAACAGCTGCTTGTTAACTTACTTAGTGAGAGATAAAGAATTATGCATAGAGAAAACAGGATCTTTTGAGTATTTCTAAGACAGAAAAGATTGCATAAATGTATTTATGAGACTTATGTTAGCAAATCATAATTTTGGAAGTCACAATGACATTGCAAAGTCATGTATTCCTAGAGCAGATATCTCCTGGCAAGGAGGTTATCCATGTGTATCTCAAATATATGTAGAATCTTGTTCCAGATTACTATTTGGAAAGCCTATTTCCTGAGGCTACCTATTTTACTAAACACTATTTCATTCAGGATCCAGACAAGTCCAATGATGGAAAAGGTTTCATAACAGAGATGTTTGCAAGGTTAACAGAACAATGAGAAAACTGTGCCTAGGATTGAAGAAGCCCTGGAAACTCTGAATACTAACAGGAGACCTGAGAGTGAAGCTTAATTAGGTATGTTGTTTTTAGGGAATATATCTACTGCTTTTTATTTTTTTTTAAGGAAGTGAAATAGATACATTGAGATACTATTTTTTAATTTAGTTGACTAATTTTTAACACACATTTCAAGTGGTTTTATGCTATAAACAGCTGTTCTCAAGTTTTCTCATTTGTTTCAGTATATGACATAACTGGATAAACTCAAGATTTAGCTTTATCAGCATACATTGAGGAAAACTTGGGCAAAACTCTCCATGAACTACAGTTCAGAAATCCCTTTCTGGAAACATCTGCAGATGGCAAAAAAATGAAGGAAAACATAAACAGATGGGACTACATCAAACTAAAAAGCTTTTGTACAGCAAAAGAGACAACAGAAAAAACTAAAAGATGTCCAACCGAATGGGAAAAAATCTTT
>PVHY01030611.1:0-13299 GCA_004024945.1 Uropsilus gracilis
AGTCAGAATTGAAGAAATTGAAGCCTGAAGAAAACTCATTCAAAAGGCTACTGATTGTGAGGAAACAGAAAGCACAGCCCAGTACAGAGTAAAAGAGGATGCCAAGCGGCCAAAAGGCAGTTGGTGACAACCACGCTAGTGTCCAAAACCCAGGCACTGTCCAGGGGAGAGTGACCACAATTCATCAAGGAATCCTAGAGAAGTGGGAATACTGGATTTCATAGCTCGGCTTCTCCCACACCCTCCGCTTTTCCCACACCATCCACATGCCAGGGCTGTTTCTTTATAGCTGTGCTGTTCTACCAGGGTGAACTCCTCTCAGGAAAGGCTGTGTCTGCACTCATGACTGTGGGAACCCTTGGCCTTCCCTAGCCCTGGACGACTGGCGTCTCATAAATATTTATGGACCATTTCAGGCTGGGACATGAATTCCCCCAACTTTAATACAGCAAAATTACTTTTAAGTTACAGGACTATTTCTAATAAATTGTGCCTTAACAGAAACTCATTACAAAAAAAAAAAATCCTAGAGATCAAATCTGTGGTTCAGCAACTTTTGGTGGTAAAGGAGAGGAACTGAGTCCTAAGAAATCTTCCTAAACTTGAACATGAGTTGGAGAACTACAGGAAACCTTTGAGAAGGCTGGAAAGCTTGTGCTAAATAGATGAGAAGATAGTTGAACTGAAACAGATGTTCAGAATGCAAACCTGGTGAGCAAAATTATATATCTTTATGTCAATAGTCCTCCATCCTTTCATTTTATGTCTGGAAAGGGACTAGGTAGGCTGGAGTTCGTGAAAATATCAGAAGCCCCAGATGTTCGTTCAGTCTTATTTTATAGACCTCGTAGGTTAGTATTTTGTAAGATGATGCATTTAATGTAATAATTAAATAACTTATATATTAAGTCATATTTAATTATATGTTATAATTAAAATAACTTGTGCATTGATCGGTCTTTTTTTGAAGAGTATGGGGGCCTGGCCATGATGGCCGGGGCAGCCTGGGGCCCTTGGCTTTTAGCCCAGGCTGGTGAACGCATGCCCTTAGCATGCATAAGCTGACGGTGTGTGCTAAAAGAGTTTAAAGAGTTTGGAGATGTGAACTTTGTGTTGGAGCTTGTTTCATCCTGTTTGACTTAGATGTCTTTGGAGAGGCTGTGAACGAGGCTTGAGAAAATGAACCTGATGTCAGTTCCTGTACATTGGAGCTTTTCTACAGCCTAAAGTTGAGATGGATGCCGAAAGGAAAAAACACCACATCTTGGACTGCATGTTTGAAGGAAGCCAAAACAGACGCCAAAGGGGGAAAAAGGAAATACCCTGCTTTCGGGACACATGCTGGTGAGCTCAGATTGACTGGGCATGTGGTGAAGTGACCAGGGACTAAGGACAGTTTTGGACACGTGGTGGGTGACTGGGTTTCTCATCTTTATTTTCTAGCACATGTAATGGGGTGATTGGGGTTTTCACATGCTTATTTTGTAGTCCATATTTAGGTCAGCACATCTTTATTTGCTTACTTACTAATAAATAGTTTGATCATTTTTAAGAAAAACCCTGCCAGGTACAGTGGCATGCACCTGTAATCCCAGCTACCTGGGAGGCTGTAGCTAGAGATCACTTGAGTTCGCGGGTTCCGGACTACCTGGGCAATATAGAAGAACTAGTCTCTAAAAAAGTAAATAAATAAAAATAAGAATAAAAAAAAGTGTGCATCTCAAAAGGAAGAGACAAGAACACTAATGCTGTCTACTACCCAGCTCTCAAGGGCAGCAGGAGGTGCTCTCAATCAAACAGTGAAAGAAATTCACGACTCAGAGAAAATTCAAACGTGAAGCATGATTTAGTGTTTGGTCCGACATAAATGCCTCACATGTGTTGGTATTTCTAGCACATGACACACTAAGGCCTAAAAATACCAGAGAACCAGAGAGAACGGGGAAGCCGTATCTTGCAGGGGAAATGTCTTGTTCTAGAAATTCAGCCCACACTCCAAAGGCCACAGGAGCTGAGTCGACTCACTGCCATGCCAGGCTTCTAACCACTTCTAGCAGGAAGAAACGCCCCGCTGAGGGCACAGTGCCACGTGTCACTCGAGGTCATTACCTCAAGACTCTGTCCTCTGACTCTGCCCGACCACCCTGGTGGCCACCCGTGAACTAGCTGCACCTCGAAGTCCGCTGACCAGGTAAAGGTTGTCTTCCTCCCATGTCATCAGGTTCTTCCTGGCTCTTGTCTGTGGTGCAGGGAGCCTCACCATCTGGGAAGCAGCCGCCAGCCGTCAGGGACACACACACAGCCCAGGGTTCTCCATGCCACGGTGACCCCAGGCCCCCAACTTCCGGACACGCCGGTCACCCCAGCACAGGCTGACAGCTCTGTGGGCAGAGGGGTCTTCCCAGTCTGTCCTTTCGGCCAGGATCTGGACACTGGACTTCTGTGGAGACTCATCCTTCACTTGCGAGCCTGTCATCTTGCTAAATGAAGGTGACAGAGGAGCGCTGGGGTTCTCGCGACCTCCCCTGCAGAGAAACAGGAGTCCTCTCACCTGACACCGCCTGCAGGCTTTCTGCCAGCCGCTGCCCAAGGGCAGGAGCAGCCTGAGGGCCGGGCCACCCCCCCCACCCATGGCAGTGACACTGACCAGGCACCCAGCGAAAGGTGTCAGACCACTGCGGGCTTGAGGGCCCCTGTAGAGGCAGCAGGAGAGACACACCCAGCCCTGGGGTAGAGAGTTCCCCCTTCCCCCTCTCCCCCCTCTCTTTCTTTCCTCTTTCCCCTTCCCCCCTACCCCCCTCCTCCCAGCACCCCAGAAGACTCAGCCAGAGTTCTGTCCATTTCCTTGGAGAACTTCCAAGCTTTCTGCTCCTAGTTGAAAAATTTTAGAATCAATGTAAAAAATGGGCAAAGGAATTGAATCCGTGTTTATTCTGCATTAACATTTTTCTCATTTCTGAAGCTGAGACAGTCATTAAGCCAATACATCCAGCCCTAATTTGTAACAGTTGTCAATTTTCCTGGCACAAAGACCTACTGATGTCAAGCTACCCAAGCGACCTTGAAAGTGGAGTTGGGAGGAGATAGATACACATTAGCACATCATCCTATACGGTCTGTGTCACACGGACAATAGATATAAGAAGCCTCAGAGGACCAGATGGTAAAATATGATGAGTTTCCTTAATATAACTGAATTAATTGTGAATGTGTACAATTATTTGTAATGGCTGTGGTGAGCAACTGAATCCCAGAATTTCTGAGAATTATAACTCTTGTCAGCTGGGAGAAGCCAGAACCAGCAGTCAGTATGAAGTGTTTCAAACTGTAGGGGGCAAAAGGGTGTTAAGAATGTAGATCCATGAGGACAAGGACCTTTGTTCATTAATGCCTTTTAAAATGCTAGAACAGTGCCAGGCACATTCTAGCTGCTCAACAAACATTGTTGAACAAGCATGCATGATCACACACAATGAGAAGTGCTCTTTCTGCTCTTATTGAGTCCCTTAAAGTGTTTTTAAAACAAAATCTATGATGACTCTTCCTGATTGCTAAATATTTGCCTTTGGGAAGAAATCTAGAAAGACTTGATTTTGTGCAATTTGACTGAACGAGGTCTGTATCAGATTTTTACGAGTCAGATTGCTGGTATAATAAACATAATTACAAAGGAAAAATTTTCCTAATAAAAATTTTGCAGCACATAGAAGACTCGTATAAAATGAAATAAATGCATTAAAATTCCAAAGGGACTTTAGCTCCTGGCATTGTTTTCCATGAAAACCATCCACATAGAAAATGTTTGGACCCCAGCAAGCCTTACATATTTAGACAAGTCTCTTCCACCTGGTGCTCAGAGAACAAAGGAAACAGATCTACAACATTTCACTGCGGTTCCTCAGGCTGTTCACACAGATTTTGGCCACTGAAGATGTTTTCCACCTGTCACTGGCAGGACAGAGGTGTGGCAGAGGCTCGTAGAGTGGAGGAAAAGGCAAATCAGAGTCAGAAGAAACAGGGTCTAGGGCAGACTCTTGTCACACTCAGAAAAGTCACAGGATTTTTTTTTTTTTTTTTGGAGACTAGGTCTTGCTATGTTGCCCAGCATAGTCTGGGTCCCACAGACTCAAGCCATCCCCAGCCTCAGCCTCCCAGGTAGCTGGGATCACAGGCGCCCGCCACCATACCCGGCTATTTTTTCGAGACCAGGTCTCGCTATGTAGCCCAGGGTAGTCGCAAACCCACTGACTCAAGTGATACCAAGCCTCTTTCCTCCCAGCACTTGGACAGAAAAGTCACAGGACCCAAGAGATTCCAGTTTCCACTTCCCTCCCAAACCACTTTCTCATTCTGCAAAATGGTCTCCTATGAGGAAATGAGGGATGTTTGCTCCAGGCTTCTCAAGAGACTTGCAGACCTTAAAGCTCAAAGCAAAGCAGATTGACTATAACATGTTTTTTGCAAACACTTGTGACCCCCAGAAGGGGAGGATGCTCCACCAAGGGGAGCCCTTGGGCAGCCCCTCCCCACTGTCCCCCTGGGCTGGTAGCAGGTACAAAAGATTAGACCCACCCATGCCCTTTGCAGCACTCAGGGACGTCCAGGTCTGAGAGACACAGGATGTCCTGCCTCGGGGACCTCTGTGGGGTCTTTGCAGCCATAGCCCAGCAGCCTCAGTCACACTAACGGTGGATGAGTCCAGCACAGGGCAGCTACCTGTCTCAGCCAGTCTGCATAAGCCACCCAGATCTGTGACAGAGACCTAGTATCAGAGACTCTTTCAGGCATGTACAGCAAGGCTTGATGACTTGAGGTCATCAAGTCATGACTTGAGCCATAAGATCACTGAGGACCTGATTAGGGAGAGGAAAGCCTGTGTCTAAAGAAGCAGAGTGAATAGAGCAATCACAGGAGAATTTTCCCACAAGGATCTAATGATGGTATCAAAGGCTGAAGGAAACAAAGCAGCAATCAGCAGAATAAATAGAACGAACCAATAAAAGCTATAGGGCATTAAAATGATGGCTGTTGAAACGGAAAACGTAATATGATGGGCAGAAAAATAGTACCAGCTGAGCTGAGGAGCAAAGTCAGTTGGAAAACAGCCAGGAAATCTAGTCAAACAACACAAATGCAAGAAATTTGCAGACACCTAGTACTCTTATCCATATAATAGGATCACAAAGGAAAAGCCTGGAGAGAAATGAAAACTAAATAAAATTTAAATAAACCATTGATGAGGAATGTATGGAACTGAAGAGGTTTCCAGAGAACACATTCCCCAGCAAGGCCCATCTTTGAGTTCATCAGATACATCTGAGAATGGAGACCGCTGAGTCCATCCAGCTTAACTAAGAGTGGCACCTGTTCCAACATGATCTGATTATTTGTTCCAGGAAGTTCTTGCCCGGAAAGATAAGGCTATAAATCAATAAGTGATTGCGGTTTATCTCAGGAGATTCCAGAAAACCAATTTGTCTGAGCAAACAGTTTTCCTCTCTGGGTAATAGCGCTTTTCCCCAAGCAAACAACTTACCTGTCAAATAGCAGCTTCAGTATTGAAAGCTGCATTGAGTTTCACTGTGTCCACCAAACTTGATGTATTTGTTAGAAACTTTGCCCAGTTCCAGTCATTTCTCTACCTTGAAAGAGCTGCTTTAATGCTTATGAGCTTTGACTAGAAAGACATATATTATAGATAATATAAATATGCATTATAATATAAATATATAATATGAAATATATATTGATACCATTGTTGGTTTCTAATGTTATTACTGTCAATACATTGATAACATGTGATAGAGTATCAATCATATTACATATTATATATATATGGCATTTTCCTTCTAGGACATTGCTCATAAAGGGATGATATTCCTAGCCAGGCACGGTGGCTCGTGCTTGTAAGCTTCAGCCAATGAAGCGGCCGGAACTAGGGATCGTGGTTCGAGTCCGCCTGGGGCCCGTAGCGAGACCTAGTCCCAAAAAAATAGTTGGGCGTGGTGGCGTGCGCCTGTCATCCCAGCTACCTGGGGAGCTGAGGCTGGGGATGGCTTGAGTCTGTAGTACCCCAGGCAACGAGAGCCTGCGGTTCCACGGGCAAAAATAACAAGACCTAGTCTCAAAAAAAAAAAAAAAAAAAGCCGGGGTGGGGGAGATGATATTCCTTACTCTTTAGTGGGTTTTAGTGAACTTTGGAAAGTACAATCAAGAACATTTTGGGGAATTGGTAACTGATGATCCCTGAAGAAATGTTATGACTGAAATAAAAAGAAAAGCCCTAAAATCTCCCAGAGAATGATCAAGTTATCCACAAAGGAAAAAAAGAATTTATATGGTTGACCTCAGGCTTTTGGCAATAGGTGATAGGTTGTGTTACCCTTTTTTATTATTTTTTGTTTAAGATTGCAGATTTTAAAGACTGACGCAAAAATGTGAGAATGACTTTAGTTAAAATTTTTTTTAGGGAGATTCGGGAGGGAAAAAGGTAAAAGGTTTTTTGGAAGGCGGGAAATTAGGGTATATAAAGGGTGTGCAAACAAAGAAGAAGATTTAGAGGCTAATATGGAGATCAGATAGAGCGGTTTAATGGAGGAGAGGTGGGAATTGGCCATCTTGTAAAGATGTGAGCCATGTGGACTTGGCTAAAGGCCACTGGGGGCCTGCAGCCCTTGGCTGACCTGGACTAGCCACATGTATGCTAAAGGCAGTTAAGGAGTTTGTAGATTTGAACTTTGTGTTAAAGTTTGCTTTGTTGAGTTTGACTTGGGTTTGACAGAGGCTGTGCAAAAGTTAAGCTTAAAAAAAAAGTAAACTTTGCTGGTTTGGCACTATGGAGTTTTTGTTACCTGGAAGATAAGGAGAATACAGCGTGAAAGACAAGGAGGAGCAAGCTAAAAAAGCAGCCCAAAAAATCATGTTTTTAAACGTCTGGAGATGAACTCAGACTAGACATTGGTGAGATGATTAGGATTGAGAGACTGAAGATTTTGGGGCAATTTGGGAAAGGGCTTTGGACAATGTTGAGAAAGGTTTTGGACAATGTTAAAATAATTTAAGTTTTACATATTTTTTGTAGTTATTAGGATAATAACTTTGTATATCAAAGTATCAAAGTATATCACTTTGTTAAAAATTATTTAGTCTGCACTGATAGTCTTGCATTGGTTTGGTATTATAGGTGAGAAGGCTGGGGATGGTAAAAGAACCCACAAGAGTTTAAATTGTGTTTTTAAGGTTTTTTTTTTTTTTTAAGTTTAAAAGAGAAAAAAAAGAGCAGAGAGAAGCAGGAAGCTAATGTTTGCATATCAATAGTAGGCAGGTACAGTGTAAATGCTAATAAACAGTTTGCAGCCTGCTTTGTAGAGAGAAGTAGGCCTAGGTGTGGCTGCTTCAAAGTAAAGATAAACTGCTAATGGCCTGCTAGCAGCCTGCTTCTAAAAAAGAAGCAGGCCTGTATGGTGTTTAAGTCACCAAGTCAAAAAGTCTTGTTCTTATACCCACTTTCATAGGCGTGGATACTGGAGGACACTGAAGCAATTGTCTTCAATACCTAAAGAATAGCATTGGGCTAAAATTCTATCTCCAATCAAGCTATCAGACTACTTATTTCCCCTCACATGATTCCTTCTCGCTCCATCCATGTTTCTGCAAATGACATAGTTTGTCTTCTTTGATTGATGAATGATATTCCATTGTGTACATCTACCACAACTTCCTGACCCATTCCTGTTTTGGGATATTGGGTTGTTTCCTTTTCTTGGCTATTGTAAATAGTGCTGCAATAAACATCAAGTACACCAGTCAATATTTTTAATGAAATCACATTTTGTAATTTTTAGCTGTAGGTGGTGATAAGATCTTCTGAATCTCACTTGTTTCTGAAGCCGGGACCCCAATATGGGCAATAGTGAAAATTAGGCATTGATGCCATTAGCTGTGTCTGAAAAACACAGAGGTAAAGATGGCCTAAGCAGAAAAAGGGTACTGGGGTAAACAAGATAAGGGTAATTTTACTTTGTTGCAAATCCCAGGTGGGGAAGAGAATGTATCACTTAGAGGATGAGTAGATGGAAATTGGAGTTTTGGCTTTTAGGGGGAAAAGAGAGAGAGAATGAAAGGAGGAGATGTTATCGGGGGAGGAGAAAAGACAAATGGTTGTTCAAGAAAATGGTTCAAAACAGGAATAGGGGGGCCCAGGGGTTCCACTTAATAAATCTGTTATCGGGGGATAGGGACACCCCCGTTTAAATTTTTCTTTTCTATGGGTTTTCCCGCCTGCGCGCAGCAGCTGCTTAGATATCAAACCTTAACAACTAGGATAGACAAGAGATTTATTTACAGATACAAAAAAAAAATAAACCAAAAAAGTCTACACCTTCACAAATGTTTTAAACAAACAGAGCCCTACTTCTGCTCCTCAAGGAGCTTTGTGGGGTTTACCTCAGTCTTAGGGCACTTCTGGTTGGAAGTGCCAGGACCTTAACTCCCAATCCTGTTGCTCCAGTTGGTACCAGATGTATCCAACCAACACAGGCGGGGCTCAGATGGTCTCTCAAAGGCAAGCCTGTCCGAATGTCACCGTGGCTCCGCACTTTACCCGAGTCACCTCTTCTCCGCCTTCACACAGGTCTTGCTCTTCAAAAACTAAGTGCTAGAGAGGTCAGAAAGCTCCAGAAGACCTAACCGGGTCCTTCTTCCGAGGCCCCAAACCTCCGCGCCTAATCCTAATCTCCAGGCTCTCGCTCTCACTCCACTCTCCACGCTCTTCTCTAAAATTGTCTATACACTCCACCTCCCCTTTTTTTTTTATCCTTCTCCCTGCTTCCTATTAACCATCCCCCCTTAGTGTGTTACCTCCCTTTTCCCTCTGCGCCAGACTTCAACCTCAGAACCCTACATTATATAACCCCAGTCTGCCCTGGTTACTTTTAGAGTAACCACTTTACTCTCCAAGGGGAAAACTGGCCTCAGGCTAGTTTTAGTCTCTGTTTTTCAGATGCAGGTGTCTGCAATGCCCATATTTAAAACTGAGTTCATCTTTGAGTCCCAGCTTCAGAGAGACTAGAGGGACAAAAGACTTTTGGGGAGAGATGAGAATGGCGGACTGAGAGAACAGGCCCACGTGGCCTGGCCAGGGGAAGCCCCCTAAAGAGTGAGCTGGAGGTGGCAAGGAGCCATGGTGACCAGTAGAAGAGTGGCTGGTATGGAGAGTGTGGCACTGCAGCAAGGAGGCATAGTGAGCTGGTACCTGGAGATGGCCAGGGATTTGGAAAGCTGATTTGGGCGTCAGCATTCATGGAAGAAATTTGAAGAGTCTTGGAGAAGCGGAGCAATGCTGAACACTAGAGCGAGAGGAAGCAAAGAGAAGGCAAAAGAGAGATTGGGCATTGCAGAGTGCCTGCCTCGGGTGTGGAGGGACAAAGGGCATCATCTTGGACATGCGTCTTTGGGACTTTTGGGACTAAAAATGGTGACTGGGGTCAGATAACTGCCACTTGTGGCTTTGAGGACTTTTGTTTTCCGTGTTAATATTCCCTTGTAAATAAAATCCCTTATTAAAGTGCATTTTGAGTGGCAACTGCAAGTGGGGGGCAGGGGATGCGGACCTGTGGTTTGTTGATTAGTGGCTATTGTTCTTTTCATCCCGGTATCATTTTGAAACATTTCTCTCCGAAGAGAAATATGTTCTAGCTCCCTTTTCTCTAAGCCCAGACAACAGACACCTCACCCAGAATGTATGTAATGAGAATTCAATCTTTCCCAGCTCACATTTCTACTGTTTGCAACTCCTACTCAGTGCTTTTCCCTAAGGAGCCTGATTTCTTCCCCGTTTCATAAACAGAATCCTGACAGAACAGCCGCAAAATCCAGAAGCAAAAAAAAAAGGATGAGAAGAGCAAAAACCTCAGCACCGAGGTGGTAGGTGGTCTATCTTCCCCTACGTGGCCTTCCATCCCCCAGGTCAAGAGCGTTTCCACACACCACGGGCTCCCTTACGTAGTCCACACAACGTGGGAGCTACCTTCTGTGGATTCATCCATGGTCCTTTCATTTTTGTTGGCTTTGTGTCTGAGCTTATGCATGAATTAGAGCTCACCAACCCAGCTGCGAGGGAGACCCCGTCTCTACATCAGTTTGATTCTGACGCCAATGCTGATAAAGCCAGGTTAGAAAAAGAGATAGCTCAGTCAACTTCAGTTTCTTTTTTTTGTTTTGTTTTGTTTTGTTTTTGAGACTAGGTCTCGCTAATTTTGCCTGTGGAACTGCAGGCTCTCGTTGCCCGGGGTACCACAGACTCAAGAGACCCCCAGTCTCAGCTTCCCAGGTGGCTGGGATTACAGGCGTGCGCCACCACGCCCAGCTATTTTTTTGGAACAAGGTCTTGCTACGGGCCCCAGGCGGGACTCGAACCATGATCCCTAGCCCCAGACGCTTCATAGGCTGAAGTTTACAGGCACGAGCCACCTTGCCCGGCCTAACTTCAGAGTTCCTGCAGAGCTCCCTGGAGATATGACAAGGCTGTAGAAGCTGCTTGTGGTTCCACGTGGGCCTCTGGGAAAAATCAGATCACACAGGTGATCAACACATCCTCGTCTCCCTGCTCTGCCCTGCTCAACCACCGGAGCT
Organism: Uropsilus gracilis; assembly: GCA_004024945.1. Lineage (NCBI taxonomy): Eukaryota > Metazoa > Chordata > Mammalia > Eulipotyphla > Talpidae > Uropsilus > Uropsilus gracilis. The sequence goes on from PVHY01030611.1 coordinate 10,633, forward strand.
TGGCCCCCACCTGCCTACATGACTGGTGTAGCTGCCGCCACTCCTCCAATGTCTCCAGCTCCTTAGAGGTCATGGCCAAGACCCAGCTAAAAAGAAGACCGCAGTCCCCAAGTGGAAGCACTTGTACTAAATCCACCAAGACAAAATACCTACCCTGACTGGCGTCTCCCTCCCCTGGGAATGTAGTCTTCACTGCAGTGTAGAAATTTCTGGTAAAAAATAAATAAATCTAAATAAATACACTTTAAAGATTTTTAGAAAGAGTGTTCTGGTTAGCACTGTGAGGAAATCTTTGCCATGCCCCAAAGGGAGATGAACTCAGCTGCCACAAAATCCTTATCCCTCCCCGATGCGTGGACCTGAGATAATTCCCTTTGCTTGTCTTGCCTTCTCTCTTCCCACTTTGCTCATCTTTTCATGGGAACATTCTTTTGGTCAGAAGTGTGGTTGCCTCATTTATGAACTGGTGAGTAAAGTTAATTTTTTTTGGCTTTAATTTATTGCATTAATAAGTTTATTAACTCAGTAAGTTTATTAACTTAATAAATTAAAGCAATTAATTCTTTAAATATTAACTCGACTGGGTTTTGGTTGTTTGGCAACCCTCTCCTCCCGCGCCCCCCAACTTCCCACTCTCTTCTCACTGTGGCAGAGAGAGGTGGACAAGCCCTCACGCTCTCCCTGTGTGTCCTGAGCAGCAAACTTCCAGCACCAGCGGCTGATTGGAAGCTCCGAGACTCACAGCTTTAGCTCCTCAATGGAACAAGGTTCTGAAAAGAAACCCACCAGCCACCAGCCTTCTCTGAACAGGGAACAGCAGTGTCTACTGTCTGTTTGAATAAGGGGGAAAAATGAGTTGAAAACCATAAATATCTCAAAACACTGCTTTATCAAGAGAAATGAAAATGCATGGCCTTTCTTACTTTAAAAAAAAAAAAGGGTGTGAGGGTTACACCCATGCTCAGCAGAGAGTCTCTGAAGTCCAGAGGAGCCAGTTTACCCCAGTTTTGAAGACTTTTTTTCTCAGAGTCCTGAGCTAAGAGGGAAGAGGTTAGCCTCAGCCTGTCTCCTCAGGAGTCTACCTGTCTCTTTTCCTTTGGGAAAAGTCCCTGAGTTACCTTCGCTTTGCAAACAAGAATTTCAAAGAGGAATTAATCCAAGGATGTTGTTTCTCAGCTAGTCCCAACTTTCCCCAAGAGAATAAATCACTCTTTACTTCTGCAGGGCGTGAAATGTGTAGGCATTTTTAACACTTCCTTTCTGCTGCCTTCTTTGTGTGGAAATAAATGAAGACCACCTAAAAGAGAACAAGCAGAGGCTGTTTATTCACAACTTGCTCTTGCAAGGGAACCAACCACCATCTCTTGCCTTTGGCAGAGATTCACAGGCAGGTGGGGTGTGGGCGAGCTTGGTGGTGGAGATGAGGCTCCATGTGCCTGTTTGGAGGCTGTGGGCCTGAGGATGGTGGAGAGGATGTCCTAGGGGGCTGGTGAGTTCTGCATATTTGGTCTTTCCTAGTTGCTTCTCAGTGGGAGGCAGAGACCAGAACAAAAAACAAAACAAAAAAACCCCACAAAAACCAAGATTAGGGGAGTTCTCAGCTGTTAAACCAATGCTGACCATTTAGGGTCAGTTGTTAAGGGTTTGTGGTTTGGTTTCCTGGGCTGGTTGATAGTAGATCGATTTCCCACAGGTCTAACTTCTAGACAGTAACTGGTTTTATGAGCTACTGGATTAACTACAGATGATGGACTAGTTTCCTGTGTTGGTCGCTGCAGATTTGGGGCCAGCATTTTATTTTTAATAAATGTTGTATCATAAGTTTGACTATTGTCCATTTGTATATTCTGTCTCTCATCTATTGTAACTGGCTATTTCTAGCCAGGATTATAAGTCCCTTGAAGACAGATTAAGTTTCAGTATTTGTGGTTTCTGTGCACAGGGGCTAAAACAAACATATTTTGAAAAGGAAATTGAATCCATCTCTGGATAAAGAAGATGTAGTCTAAATACATGATGAAATATTGCACAGCTTTAAAAAAAAAAAGATAAAATCTTGTCATTTGCCACAACATGGATGGACCTGCAGGGAATTATGCTTAATTAAGAAAGTCATTCAGAGAAAGACAAATATAGTATGATTTTCCTCATGTGTGTTTCACAGAGAAGGCAATCAGATGAACTAAATAAATCAAAAATAAGCTTTTAGACCCGTAAGACCAAATTAACATTGTCTGAAGGGTAAGGGAGTGGGTCAGCGGGTCAAAAGGGTCATTGTAAGACTTAGAAGACTCAGACTCTTAGTGGTAAACTTCATGTACCACGTACAGATGTTATTTGTATTGATGCACACCTGAAACCTAGAAAATGTTATCATACAATAGTATTTCAACACAAATAAGATTTTTAAAATGGAAACAATTTCACATACATGTTTAAGAAGTAAATTGAAAGCATCTTCCCTGCTGCGGACCGGCCGGGCGAAGGCGCAGGCCGGAGGACCAGGGCTCAGCTGGGCAGGAAAGACACAGGGCCGGCGAAAATGGCGAACAGACGCACACACTCAAGGGGTGGTGAATCTGCTGCGATTTATTTGAGATTTTTATGGATATATATAGTGTTTTTGGCAATCAGCATTCTATGAGTATATGCAATTAACATATTAAC
>PVHY01030612.1:0-13292 GCA_004024945.1 Uropsilus gracilis
CACAGGGGTTCCAGACAGTTTCTGTAGGGGTGGTTTTGAGCTGGGATAGTCCGGAGTGGCGGAGTTCTCTTGGTGAGAACTGAAACTCTTCTGGAGGCTGAAAGCTGTGAGCTGTACGTGATGGTATGGATGCTGTTGAGGGCTCAGAAATAACAGTAATCCTGAACTCTTGGCAGGGTACAGGCTCACACATTTGGCACAGCTTTACCTATGCATGAACTCTCAACGCTAGCTAGCTATGCTCAGAATCCCTGGAAGAACTCCTAGAGGACCTGGGTACCCAGACTTGTACCTTAGCATTTCGAATTGTTTCAGAGTAGAGCCTGTGTGTCTGGATTTTTTATTTTATTTTTATTTATTTAGTTTTTTGAGGCTAGGTCTCGCTAAATTACCCGGGGTAGTCCCATTCCCGCCGACTCAAGCGATGCCCAGCCTCAGCCTCCCAGGTAGCTGAGATTACAGGCGCCCGCCACCGTGCCCAGCTGCTTTTTGGAGACCAGATCTCGCTATGTTGCCCGGGGTAGTCTCGAATCTGCAAACTCAAGCGATTCCAGGCCTCTTGCCTCCCAGCGCTTGGATTACAGGCACATGCATGAAATGCAGGGTTTTTATTTTTTAAAGAAACTTTCCAGGGGACTCTATTGTGCTGCTAGAACATCAGCGCATTAAATCTTTGCAAAGTTGTGAGACAGGACTGATAGCATGACTCTCAGGTTTTACTCTGGACCCTAGAGCCATTGAGATAGTAGCAAATATTTAGCCAGAGCTTAGTATGTGCTGGATGCTAAACTAAGTACCTAAGCAATTAACCAGGTATTACTGCACAATGACCATATGAGTTATAAGACCTTTCATTCCTGCATTCATTATACAGATATCTGGTCTATTTTACTTAGGACAGTGCCCCCATGGCCCATCCACATGATTGTAGGTGGCAGGATTTCATATATATATATATATATATATATTTTTTTTTTAAGGGACTAGATCTTGCTAATGTTGCCCAGGGTTGTCTGGAACACAGGGACTTTAGTGATCCCCAGCCTCAGCCTTTCAGGTAGGATTTCCCTCTTTTTATGGCTGACTAATACTCCATTGTGTATGTATTGCATGTTCTTTATCCATTGGTCCAACAGTGGACACTTTTGTTTTTTCCATGTCTTGGTTATTGCAAATAATGCTGTACTGAACACAGGGGTGCAGTACAGTATCTTTTGAAGATAGTGATTTCATTTACTTCAGAGCCTCAGAAATGGAATTGCTGAATCATTTTTCGTTCAATCTTGGTATTTGAGAAACTGACAGTACTAGTTACTAGCTCTGTGTGCTACCAGTCTGCGGAGAAGTAGGAATTCAAAGAGAGAGAGCCAGCGTTTACTGACCATCATGACCAGTTGTCTGGATCCAGGTGACTGGATCATTAGAATGACCATTTTACATGAGAAAGTAGTTCAAGATATATCTTGCCTAAGACCATGGCTGTGGTTCTTTTTTTTTTTTTTTTTTTTTGTGAGACTAGGTCTTTCTATTTTTGCCTGTGGAACCACAGGCTCTCGTTGCCCAGGGTACCACAGACTCAAGCAATCCCCAGCCTCAGCTTCTCAGTAGATGGGATTACAGGCGCACGCCAAAATGCCCAGCTATATTTTTTGGAACTAGGTCTTGCTATGGGCCCCAGGTGGGACTCGAACTGCGATCCCTAGTCCTGGCCGATTCATAGGCTGAAGCTTACAAGTACGAGCCACCATGCCCAGCCTGTGGCTGTGGTTCTTTACTGAATGGCTATGTTTATCTACTGACATATAGAAGCAGCCATATTGAAATCCTAACATACAGCACACTTCACATATTTTTAAATGTCTTCAATTTGATAAATTGTGACATGTATCTACCCAAAAAACCATAACCTTGAGATAGTGAATATAGCTGTCATCCCTGAAGTTTTCCTCTATGCCTTTTGTAATCTGCTCACATATCCAAACTTCCATTGCTGTGCTCTCTGCCCTATAGATTAAATGGCTTTTACTAGTGTTTCACATAATGGAGTCACCTAAAGCTCTTTTGTATAGCTTCCTTCAACTTGACATAAATTTTTTTAAACAATTGTTTTGAGATTGACTCCTGTTGGTGTGTCTTGTAAATAGTTCTTTGCCTTTTTGCTTTGAAGTTGTATTCTAGTGAATTGGTAGATTCCAATATGCTGTTGAGCGATAGCTATTGTCAGTTAGCTCTGTATGAACACAGACTCTTTTATTCTTGGTAAAACTAGGAGGAGAGTGACTGATCACACTATGGTAAGTGCAGGCTTAACTTTTTTAAGAAATAAGCCGAGCTCAGTGGCGCATGCCTTTAATCCCAGCCTTGGGAGGCTGAGGCTAGAAATTGCTCGAGTTCACAAGTTCGGGACTACCCTGGACAACATAGCGAGACCTAGCCTCTAAAAAATAAATAAATAAAAAATAAACTTTTAAAGAAGTGGTCAAGCTTTCTTCTAAAGTGGCTGTGCCATTTCATATTCCCACCACAATGCTTGAGTTTCAGTTGCTCCTTTCTTTGAAATCACTTGACACAATCATTTCTTTAATTTTTGCAATTAAATAGGTGTAGTGATGTCTATTTGTGGCTTAAATTTGAATTTTCCTTATGGCTAAGATGGAACATCTTTCTATGTGCTTGAGTGCCAACTGTATATATAATATCTTTGTTGAAGTGTCTGTTTAAATCTGTTGCCTATATTTAATTGGGTTGTTTATTTTCTTTATGACTTAATTTTGTTAGTTCTTTGTATATTATGGATACAAGTTTTTTTTTTAGGTGTAGGCTTTGTCCAGATTTTTCACCTGGTCTGTGGGTTTTCATTTTTTTAAATAGTGTCCTTTGAAGACCAAGCATTTTTTTTTTTTTTTTTGAGACTAGGTCTCGCTATTTTTGCCTGTGGAGCCACAGGCTCTCGTTGCCTGGGGTACCAGAGACTCAAGCAATCCCCAGCCTCAGCTTCCCAGGTAGCTGGGATTACAGGCGCATGCCACCACGCCCAGCTATCTTTTTGGAACTAGGTCTTGCTACGGCCCCCAGTCGGGACTCGAACCACAATCCCTAGCCCTGGCCACTTCACAGGCTGAAGTTTACAGGCACAAGCCACCGTGCCCGGCCTAAGACCAAGCATTTTTAATTATGAGAAAGTCAATTTGTCCATTTTTAAAATGACTATATTTTGGGAATTTTATCTAAAATGTTTTTGCTTAATCCAGGTCACAAAGATTTTCTGTCTTTTCTTATACAAGTTTCATGGTTTTAGAGTTTACATAAAAGTCTGTGAACCATTTTGAGCTAATTTTGGATACATCTGTGATATACTTTCTGACATGGTGCAAGATCTAAGTTCATTTTTTGCTTTAATTCCATTTGTTAAAAACCCCAACAAGCTATGTTTTCTCTTCTGTATTGAGCCTGTGGTTCATATATGGGCAGCTTTGTTTCTAAACACTTTCTTTTGTTCCATTGATCTGTTTGTCTGTCTTTATGCTAGTGATAGTGGGTGATAAAGGGGCTACAACTTTAACCAGAAGAGTGCCCAAAACTCAAGCAGTTACTATCTGGGTTCTTTCACCCCTGCACACAATTGCAACACCACTCAGGTTCAGGAACAACAGTGATGAGATATTTTTAATAGACAGGAAAAATGAAGAGTCACTGAGGCTACAAGTGGCCAGTTGACCTACCCCAGTTATTGTCCAGTGTTTTAAAGTCCTAAACAAAAGGCATCCAAAATGGCGTCTTCCTGCCACTCAAGACCTGAAACAGCTATTCCAAACCAAAGACCATGTAGCCAGGATGGTGTCTTCTGTATTCCTAAGGAAAGGGCAAAATGGTGTTGCAACAACTTTCACCTTTCCCGTTGGGGAGGTCTAGATTTGGCTTCCAGCAGGTTCACCTCCCCCATCTTGGGCGGTCCACAGACTCCATTTCTAGCAAGTTCACCTCTCCAGTCTCTAAAAGGTCCAGATTCAGTTTCCAGCAGTATTGGCCTAAAGCCCACTCCCGGGGAGCCTGAACCCTAGCATGTTTGAGCTTGTGGGGTGGCGGAGCTCCAGGATGGCTGAACCCAGAAATGACCATGCTTCTTCTACCTCAGTAGTTCCTATATTCTTTATCAGAGTCTCCACCTTTCTCCTTCTTTCTTGCCCTCAGGCCATGTCTCATCTGGTGCCATTTTTCCTGCACTCATCTCAAGGGTTGCCACCGTAACAGCCTTACCTTACAGCCCCATTTATGCTAGTGCCATGTTGCTTTGGTTACTATGGCTCTCAAAATGCTATACCATCTCCTTAACACCTGTTAACTATCTTAATCTGTTCTCTCCCCTCCCCCAGTTTTCTCCTTCCTCTCCCTCTCTTGCTCTATGGTTCGGTTTTATTGGAAGTTTGAATTTTTTCTTATCCATTTGATTGTTTTTTTCTATATCCCTCCTATAAGTGAGACCATCACATAGCTCTGCTTTTCTTCCTGCCTTCTTTCTGCTAACATGATCCTTTCTAGCTCCATCCATGTTGCTGCAAATAACCTAAGTTTGTCTTCTTTGCACCTTGTGCTTTTCTTTCTTTTTTTTTTTTGAGACTAGATCTTGCTATGTTGCCCGGGGTAGTCTTGAACCTCCGAACTCAAGCAATCCTAAGCCTCTTGCTGCCCAGCGCTTGGACAACAGGTTTGGGCCACCATGCCTGGCACTTTGTGCTTTCTTTGAAAGTTATTTTGACTATTATAGGTCCTTTTAGTTCCCTGGGCATTTTAGAAGCAGTCAGTCAATTTTTTTTTTTTTGAGGCTAGGTCTCCCTGTTTCCTGAGTAACTGCAGACATTCATTGCCCAAGGTACCCCAGACTCAAGAGATCCTCAGCCTCCCAGGTAGCTGGGATTACAGGCTCACACCACAGCGCACAGCTAATTTTTGAGACTAGGTCTCACTATATTGCCCCGTGCAGGTCTCAAACCCGCCAACTCAACAATTCCCAGTCTCAGCCTTATGTCCTAGGTTTAGGATTAAAGCCGCGCATCACCACAGCCGACTAGCTGGTAAATTTCTATGAAAAAAATCTGTTGGAATTCTCACTGGGATTGCTTTTTGACTACACTTAGTCTATAGATTAATTTGGAAAAAATTAACATCTCAACAATACTAACACTCCCACTGTATGGTTTTATTTGTATCAGAAAATTTCAAACTTTAGAGTATATTTAAGGTTCACCTGTGGATTTTTATTAGACTGGAGATCAGATTTGGGTTTTGGGGATTCAGGAAGAGCCATTTTTTTAAAATATTTCGAAATAGCTTCATAAATTATGCAGAAAATTGCAAAAAAAAAATCCCTTATTCCTTCACCAGATTCCCTAAATGTTTATATTTTACCATTTTTTGGGGGGTATCTTTCTATCTCTCTGTCTCTCTTTACAGTCATGCATAGACATTCCGGCACACACACACACACTGACACACATTGTTATTTTTTGAATTCTTTAAAAGTAGGTAGGAGACATGCTTTCCCTTTGCACTTAAATAAGTACTACAGGATACATTTTTTAAAACCAAAAAATAACACAGTTACCCAAGTCAAGAAAGTAGCAGTACTGAACTTGGATTATATATGCCACTATACCTATAGCCGTAAATATGCACTATGCATAAATGACCATGATTTAATGCCTATTAAAATCATTTTAATATGCCCTACTAATGACCTTTGGAGCAAAAGAATCTATATATTGTCTTTTTCTATACATGTCCTTTTCTTTTTGTTAATTTGGAAAATTTAGGGGGCGTGCCGGTGAGCTTTTGCTCTAGTGATTCATTCTACAACCTTGGACTTCCATAGACACTATTAGGCTGTTTTACTGTGGGTTCTCTCTATGGTTTTCTGTCTGTATCTACACAAAGTGCTTGCGCTTGCTTTGTTAAGCTTGTAACATTTCTGAAATATTTGAGAACACAAGGTTGGTTTCAACTGGATCCTCCTTATAAGTAATTTACCTTCCTTAGGCAAAATGGAGGTAACAATAATGAATTTGTTTTTAAAACAGAAGAGTGTGTAATATTTTTTAAAAGTAGTGTGGAACAGATCAGACCCATGTATTCTAGACTGCAAAGTGCTACAAAGGGAAGATTTGTTTTTCAACTGCCTCCTAACAACCTCCTGGGAGGCAAGTTTTCTAAAAATAGGCATTTTAAAAAGAAGAGGAATGTTAACTTCCATTCTTACATCCAGCTGATGGCACTGGTTGCTGATTGTTGGTTTGAAATACAATGCCTCAGAAATGAGAAGGCAGAGAATGTGACATGCTAAATAGGGAGCAAATTCCTAAATAAGGAGGCAAAGAAAGTCAAATGCTTGCCCCTGATTTCCTCTCCTTCCTGCGTTAACCAGTTTAAAGAAAAATGGAGAAAGATGGAGTATAAGATTAAAAAATGAAAAAGATAAATATAGAAACAATTTTCATGGGGGAGGGAATAAAAAATCCTTGAATGCAACTAGGACTGATAGAAGTGCAAATTAAATATGTTAAATTATTTCTTAGTATTGACAATTATTTAATGCAAGTATTAAACAATAGTTTTTTCTTTTAAATTATATATATATATATATATATTTCACACACACACACATAATCCCTGGGGCTCTCCCCTCCCTGATTCTTCCCCCCCCATCACCACCCCCTCAGTTGTGTACATCAGTTTGTTTTTTAGCTTGTTTTGACTTTTCCTCCTGACCTTTTGTTTTTTTTTCCTATGTTCCATATATTTTCCTATGTTCCATATAGTCCATATATATATTTCTATGTTCCATATATATTCCTATGTTCCATTTGTTTTCTGTCTTTTTTCTTTCTTACTTGTTTTCCCTAATAAGATTTCTTTTAGGTACTTCCATGCAATTATAAATTCATCAAATTTTTCCTTTTTAATTGATGTGTAATATTCCATTGTGTATATATACCACATCTTTTTCATCCTGTCATCTGTTTTGGGACATTTGGGTTGCTTCCATGTCCTTGCAATTATAAATAGTGTATAAACAATAGTTTTACACAACACTTTTCTGATAATAGCTTGCTCATGGAAATTCAATGGAATTAAATTTGAGAATATTCTTGCACAAGTACATTTGTTGGAGGCATTTTATTTCTTTGATTAAGAAAAAGATAACTTTTAAATGATTTTGATTATAAAGTATACTTTGCTAATTATTATACATAATAAAAAATGTGGAAGAACATTTAGAAAAGCTAAAATAGTGCCATATTCTCTTCCAGAGGTAACCATTGCTAATATTTACGCATATTCCTTTCCTACTTAATTCCTTTCCTATTTAATTTTAAAATTTTACCTTTATACAAATAAAGCAGCGTATTGGATGGAACCATATGAAACTGATATTTTTGACAGTCTTAAGCCATCAGTGGTAACTGATGACTATCGTATTGAGAATTTCCTTCTGCCATCATTGTTCCAAAGGCTTTCTTTTTATTACTTGAAGTACCACTAACCAATTATGTTTCCATAAAATCATTTTCCACATTAAACACATTAAAAATTGTCATCTTAATTTTTGAAAACACATTAAAGTAAGACATAGAACTTGAAGGAATTGACCAATTGATATATAGCTGAAGAGGTGCCTGTAGGAAAAGTGCATTATTAGGGTGCATTTACTTTTCAAATTCTGCTACTATCAGTGAAGCACAGCTTAACAGCCACAGTCAGTACATTGGAGTCAGAAAGAGGGAACTCTTTCCTCCATCCATGGGAGCTCCTTTCTTGATTGCAGATCATTCCGGAATTGCAGAGAGAAGAGTGTCCTCATAACCACTGAAACTTATGAAGCATGGCCCCCCTTCCCTCAAAGCCATACATCCGGCCATCCTTGCTGGAAGTTGTCATTCAGTTCATGGAGGAAAAGGACATTTTTATCTTGATCTTCCTGGAATACTTTTCCATAAAGCTACCAGAAGCTTTGAGGCTGAAAGGGGGGTCTGTTTGATCCCTCATTCCCTCTGCATGTGTGAAACTGGAAGGCAAGACTTTCTGCAAAGTTACCTCTTTGAGGTTCCAGTTTGTTTCCCACCAGGCAAGCTTAATCTGCAGTGTGTTGTCATCAGTTAGCTGATAACATCTTTTAATTTGGAAGTTTTCAAGTCTGTACAGGTATCAAAAGAATAATCATTAAACATTCCTTTTAGATTTACCAACTCTTAGCATTTTGCTATCTTTGCTTTTTCTCTTTCTCCCCAGCCTCCCTGTGTCAAAGGACTAAAATAAAAATAGGCAGATGGAGTATGGGCATGGGAGGTTTGGAGAAGGGTAAAATTGAAAAATGAAATAAATAAATCAATAAATATAGAAATCATTTCCTTAGGGAGGAAAAGTCTTGAATGCAAATAGGATGGAAGCACATGCAAATTAAATATGCTAAATTATTTATTAACACTGGCCACTAATTAATGGTCACCCATACCACAAACACCTGGTTATTGCTGCTGTTGGACCATTAAAAGCTAGAAATAAAGGTGCAGACTTCATGGCACTCCATCCTGAAATGCTCTAGAACTGCTCTCCTAAAAACCAGGATTTTCTACATAATCGCCATCCTGTTATCATACACTAGAAATTCATCTGTGACACAATAGCTTTATTTAATATATGATTAATTTTTCAAATTTTTTTTTTTAAATTTTAACTTTTAAGGGACTAGGTCTCACTGTGTTGCCCAGAGTTGTCTCGAATTCGCGGACTCAAGTGATCCCCAGCCTCACCCTCCCAGGTAACTGGGATTACAGGTGCATGCCACCATGCCCAGCTTCAGATCTTCTTTTAAAGCTGAACTGTTCCTACACTTTTTGTTTGGTTTGTAATCTTTGGTAACAGGATATGTTTTCAACATACCTAGCTAATTATCTTGTAGAACATCCCACAGCCTGGACTTGCCTAGTTATAGTCTCAGGGTTGGACTAAAATTGAATGTTTTTGGTAAAAACATGACAGGATAACCTGTCATTTTGTCCGTTTATTAGTGATGATAAATTTAATCCACTTGGAGCCTTTTTTGGTTCTGACTTGAGCGCTGTTACAGTGAGGGATCATTGCAACCCTATTCCCAGTAGCCAGCTATAGAAACAAACCAAATGTGTATCAACAGGTGAATGAATAAACATGTGGACTGTCCGCACAATGGACTATTATTTAGCCTTGAAAATGAATAAAATACAAATCTATGGACAATGTAGATAAACCTCAGAATCATGATGTTAAATGAAGGTCTATAGAAGTTTACGTACTGTAGCCGACCCCAGTGGTGCATGGCTTTAATCTCAAGCCTAGGACAGGCCTTCTCCCTTTCTCATTGAGAAACTTCGTTTTGTAAATATTTCTTAGTGGGATACGCAGCACTGTATATATTTCTAGCTGGGCTAATATATGGCTATAGGGCAAATATTCATTTTATAACTACCCAGGTCAGATTCTGTCTTCTTGCTTCATATATTTGGGAACTGTCATTCGGTGCATAAACAATTAGAATTGCTTTGTCATTAGGAAATGTTGCAAGAAGGGAAAGTGAACCTGGAGGTAGAGTCTGCCTCTGCCTCTAGAGCCAGGTGTAGTGAGAAATAGGCTGTTTCTCGCTCTGGTTTTTGCCTCAGTTCCTGAAAGTGAGTGTTATTTGTAGAAGGTATCCTCTTCACAGGCGCCTGTGAAAGAAAAACTCCTCCATCCCTCCCTCAGTGATACTCTCTGCACCTGCCATGTTGAGAGGCCGTGGAGGGTCATGAACTTCAAATCCCCTTCGCTTACATTGTCTGTGGTTTGCGATTGCACTTACTCTTTCTAAGGCCCTGTTTCCTATTAAAAGTGTATTAAGAGTAGATTGGCTGCTTCTCTGATACTGGGGCGATGGGAGGTTAAATGCAAATGTTTTGGCAGAGAATATAATACCCTGCTTGCCATGTAGTAAACCAATAAATATGACGTTGTATGATGCCATTGTTCTCTTGTTATATAGTCTCACGTGAACTGAGGCGCAGGGTAAGACACGGTATTAAGACTTCCTGTCTTGGGCTGGGCATGGTGGCACATGCCTGTAAACGGCAGCCTAGGAAGCTGCGGCCTGGACTGGGGATCGTGGTTCGAGTCCTACCAGGGGCATGTAGCGAGACCTAGTTCCAAAAAAATATAGCTGGGTGTGGTGGTGCGTGCCTGTAATCCCAGCTACCTGGGAAGCTGAGGCTGGGGATTGCTTGAGTCTGTGGTATCCCGGGCAATGTGAGCCTGGGTTCCACAAGCAAAAATAGCGAGACCTAGTCTAAAAAAAAAACAAAACTTCCTGACTTGGAGCTCTGTTGCATTGTACAACAAATCCTGAGGTCTCATCTTCTTTCACAGCGGAGATCTGGCTTGGATTGATTGTGATATTGATCATATACAATTACTGGTTCCTCTACATCCCTCATTTGACCTGGCCTTACCTTGACTGGCAAACCCCAGATCAAAGAGGCAGGCGATTCAATTGGATCAAAAGCTGGACCATTTGGAGGTACTTTAAGGACTATTTTCCCATGCATGTGAGTAATGTTGGTGTGTATGTATCCTCTGGAACTGGGAGAAGATGAAAATGTGTTTGCCTCACATATATTTCAGGCTTTTCCCTTTTAGAAGGAGACATCCTCTAAGTCAGCACAAGTTACTTACATGGGCATTAAACTCAACTGACAAAATTGAGAAGATTGTGTGTAAGGGGCTCTGGGCAAAGGAAATAGTTGAAAAATATGTAAATGATTGACAAATTAATAAAAAAAAATATATATATATATATATATATATATATATATATATATATATATATATATATATATATGGGAACAGTTCTAACTCCAGGAACTTAAACAAATCACATTCTCTATTTCCTGCTAATGGAAGAACTGATCATGAGTCATTTTGTTTCCTGTTGGAAAATAACAAAGGAATATTTTCTTTTTATCTCACTATAAATGCACCTGTAGCTTATCAAAACTTGGGATTTGGATCCAAGTCACAACTATATATTTGGACTTCACTCCCATGGAGTGCTCGTTGCTGGAGCCTTTGGAAATTTTTGCATAGACTACGCATGCTTCAAGAAGCTGGTCCCAGGTTTCCTTTTGTATATCCATGTACTCCATTACTGGTTATGCTGCCCTTTCTTCCAGTGGTATTCTGGGGTGCAAATCTGCGTGGAATGTTCCTCTCCTGACTCAGCTGTTTCCAACAAAGGGCTTGATGTGTTACCGTCAACCCCTGTGTCTTCATATGCTGTTTGGATGTTGCTTGCTTCTCCCACTGGACTGTAAGTGCCAGAGAGACACACAAACTGTATTTTTTTTCTTTTTTTCCCCAAGTACTAGCATAGTACTTGGAATAGAGCAATGTTCCAGAGATGTCCATTCCATGAACGAATAAATTAATCAATGCGTTTTGTGTAACCAGATGTTGAAAAAGGAATCATGGGTGAAATAAATGATAAAGTGAGCTATTTTTATGCTTTCATGAATTTTAGAAGTATCCTCTGATGTGTCTTGAAGTAGTGATATAAACTAAACATATTTAATCTGCTCTCTGATTTCCCCCAGAAATAAAAGTCAACTCTTCCATTCTGAAATGGTGGAAGACTTTTTGATTAGTGAAACCACCATTCTGAGGATAAAATTCTGCTGAATTGCTATGAAAATACTAGAGAATGTGTCCAGACAGGTCAGTTTGTGTTAGAAGCCCTCATTTCAACTTATGAGACCCAATCTGGTCTTCTAGTGTGATTGATTTATTGGGTAGGCATCAGTTGCTGTAACAAAGTGTTCACGTTTAGGATCATTGTGTATGTTATGTTTATATTTGCATTCATTGGATTAAAGAAAAGTGGAGAGTATCTTTTTGGAAGATTCTGCTTGCAAGATCAGTAAATATTCAGAGGTAGGATTTTCCAGGGAATTTTTTTTCCAGGTGATTCATTTTTCTAGCCGTTATATACTGGTAGAAATCAGTAAGCACCAAGGCCAGGCACAGTGGTATGTACCTTTAATCGCAACCTATGAAGCAAGGCCGAGACTGGGAAGTGCTTGAGTCCATGGGTTCAAGACCCACCAAGGCCAACATAGTGAGACCTAGTCTCAAAAATTAGCTGGGCATGATGATGCGCGCCTGTAATCCCAGCTACCTGGGAAGCTGAGACTGGGTATTGCTTGAGTCCGTGGTATCCTCGGCTGTCACTTTTTCTAAAAAAAAAAAAAAGATTCAGCAAGCACCGAAAGGCTAAGATTTGTGGCTGCACCTTCCGATTCTGTTTGGGACTCTCTCCTCCTAATACTGGACTTTAGATTGAATGTGGGCTACTACTGTATCTGGCCTCTAGAGGGCGCACTCTACCCTCAAACAATGGTTGTTTACAGACACTGGGTTAGAGTCTAACAAATGGGAGAAAATGAGGGGATTTTTTTTTAATGTGCAGAAGACAGAAATATATGTACAGTACACTATGATTTCATGTGTAACCATAGGTAAATTTGAATAGTGTCATTGGGAACAGGTGTGGCAAATTCCTGACACAAGAGTGTACACCCCTCTTTGTAACCATCTCAGATACAACTAGTCAACCTTCCAGTCTTTCTCCATATAGTACCCTCACAGCCACTGCTTTATAATAGTAGAGCTGTCATTTAAGACCAAATCTGTCTGGCTTATGATATCATGAAATCCTTTCCTGAGATGCAAACGAACAAACAAAAATACCCAAACCCCTAGTCGCTGGAGGATAGGATAACCTCGTCTCTAAGTTTAGAGAGCTCTTACTCCACCCCAGAACCAGCTTCCTTGGACAGGCTCTGGTACAGAGTGAGGAGTCAGCCTGGTAGCTAAGAAGAAGGGCCCTGATGTAGTAGAAGCCTAAGTTCCTGACTAGGCAAATGAGAGTCCCATCCACCTGAAGAGGTCGTGTTGGGAAGGAAGGACTACTCAGGAAGAATTTAACGCACGGAGCCGGGCACGGTGGCTCGTGCTTGTAAGCTTCAGCCTATGAAGCGGCCGGGACTAGGGATCGCGGTTCGAGTCCCGCCTGGGGCCTGTAGCGAGACCTGGTTCCAAAAAAATAGCTGGGCGTGGTGGTGCGCGCCTGTAATCCCAGCTACCTGGGAAGCTGAGGCTGGGGATTGCTTGAGTCTGTGGTGCCCTGGGCAACGAGAGCCTGCGGTTCCACAGGCAAAAATAGCAAGACCTAGTAT
>PVHY01030613.1:0-13298 GCA_004024945.1 Uropsilus gracilis
GAGTCCCTGGGAACCCCCCACCCCACCCCCAGCAGAGCAGTGTCCATGGCTGGGATCCTAGGCCAGTGCCTTTTTTTTTTTGAGACTTTTTTTTTTGAGACCTCGCTATGTTGCCCGGGGTAGTCTCGAACCCACGCACTCAAGCGATCCCCAGCCTCAGCCTCCCAGGTAGCTGGGATTACAGGCGCGCACCACCGCACCCAGCTGCTTTTTCAAGACCAGGTCTCGCTGTGTCGCCTTGGGGAGTCCCGATCCCATGGACTCAAGCCATCCCAGGCCTCTCGCCTCCCAGCACTTGAACCACAGGCACGAGCTACCACGCCCGGCCCCTGGCTTTGAACCCACTTCCTCCAGCCCGTCCCGGAGGTCACCAGCCACGTGTCCTGGACTCCGCAGCAGGAAAGGCAGCGGGAGACCCCCCAAGGGGCCAAAGCAGGCGGTGGAGAAAAACTTCCACGGTCCACCTGTGCCTCGGGGCCTGGGGCCCAGCCAGCGGGACCGTACGAGTCTCCAAACACCCTCTTCCAGCCAGGCAGCGGGGAGCCCGAGCACGCAGGCTGCAGGCCTCGCCCTGGCGGCCTCCAACCTCAGCGGCCCTTGCAGCTGCGAGGTTCCGACTAGGTGGCCGAGCATCTCTGGGCCTGTTTCCTCAGCAACAACGCAAGATGGACAACGCTACCCCCGCCTCGCGCGGTGCCAGGGGCTGAGTGAACGCCTGTGCACCACACCTGCAGCGTGCCTCCTTAGCAAGGCGCCTGCTCAAAGCCAGCCGGGATGGAAGCGCCCTAGCCCCGTCCCTGCCACTGGGTGAAAAGGCTGCCTTTCCCACCGTGCTCCCGTCATTGCAGAAACTCGCACGGAGGCTCCGGAGCCACATGTCAGGCGCTGGTGGCCAGGACCGCCTGCACGCCGGGAAAACCAGGCCTGTGCACATCTGCGTGGGACCCTTCATCCTCCTCACACAGCCAGGAGAGGTGGACAGGCTACCTGGGAAGGGGGGGGCGTGAGCAAGAGTCAGGGGGGGCGGGGGAGGAGTCAGCCGCCCCTCTGGCTTCCGGCTCCCACTCTGCGCCAGTTCCGGGCGCCCTTGAGCTGCGCAGTCTCCAAGCCTCAGCTTTCCCAGCTGTGAAATGACACCACTGACCATGACGAGCTTTGAGGCCGCGTCAGCCTGTGTCCATCGGTTCCGCGAGCCCGAGAAGGGAGCAGGGACGTCCCCTCTGCCTTCCTCACCCTTGCCTTGCCCTGACAGCCCGATACAGCCGCCACCAGGGTCAGGGATGTGTCCAGCAAGGCTCTCAGCTGAGCTCTCACCAGCCGGCTCTGCCCCACAGCCCAGGGAGGAGCAGGACGCTTCTGCCCGGAGCCGGCGGGTGTCAGTGTCAGCCCAGTCCGCACCCCCCCCCCCAGCCCAACGCACGCAGGCAGTGACCTTCACAGACTCCTCCCACCCAGCCAGGCCAGAGATGCCTAAGAACCGAGGAACCGACCTGATCCTGCGTGGTCCGAGCCAGCCCTCGGGCAGGGGGTGCACTGGGGCGGCCTCCGCCCGGGAAGGGTCCCGTCGCTGGCAGCAGCTGGCGGCGCGGCAGGAGCCCAGGGGTCGGGTGCAGCGGCTCCCGCGCTGGGCGTGCAGAAGGCCCAGGTGTGAGTCACTATCCTGTCAGACCTGCTGGGCCGGCAGCGCACAAGGAAGGGCTGGACTGAATCAGGCCGGGCAGGGCTGCGCGGGCTGGGCCAGCCGACAGCGGGGCCGGGGAGGACCAGGAAGTTGAAGGGCGGAGGAGTGTGAACGACCAAGGGGGCCTCGAAAGAGGGGCGCTGAGCGGAAGGGCGGAGCCCCTGTGCCCGGGAAAGGCACCCGGACCAGGACCCCTTTACCAGAGGGAGTGGACAAGAGCACACTTGAAGTCAGTAAGTTTCAGGCTGGAACCTCCAACCTGCCAGCTACGTGACCCTCTCTCTCCGCGTGACTGTCCTCTTATTCAGCGAGAGTCATCGTGGCCCCGACAGGACAAGTTCCCAGAGAATGAAAGGGTTCTGGGGTCTGGCCCCCCAAGACAGCCAATAGCAGCAACATCTTGCAAAGATGCATTTTTAGAGCCGGGCGTGGTGACGCGCACCTGTAATCCAAGCGCTGGGAGGCAAGAGGCTTGGGATCGCTTGGGTTTGCAGGTTTGAGACTACCCCAGGCAACAGAGTGAGACCTGGTCTCAAAAAGCAGCCGGGTGAGGTGGCAGGCGCCTGTAATCCCAGCTACCTGGAGGCTAAGGCTAGAGATCGCTTGAATCCATGGGATCGGGATGACCCCGGGCAGCATAGTGAGACTTGGTCTTGAAAAAGCAGCCAGGAGCCATGGTACATGTGTAATCCCAGCTGCCTTGGAGGCTGAGGGTGGGGATCACTTCAGTCCGTGGTACCCTGGGCAACGTGAGTCTGCGGCTCCCCGAGCAACATAGCGAGACCTAATCTCAACAAAACAAAAAAGACGCCTTTTCAGGGGAGCAGGATGGTGCCCCAGGACGGAGTCTGCCTTCTCCCCATCAGTGTGAAGCACCCCCAGACTCTAACCCAGCATCTGCTGAGTTCATTAAGAGTTGGGTGGGGAGGCCGGGCGCAATGGTGAGCGGCTATGATCCCAGCCTAGGACAGGAGGCTGAGACTGAGAATCGTTTGAGTTCACGGGTTCGAGACCCGCCCGGGGCAACATAGCGAAACCTAGTCTCAAAAAATAGCTGGGTGTGGTGGCACGTGCCTGTAATCCCAGCTACCCTGGAAGCTGAGGCTCGGGATCACTTGAGTCTGTGGTACCCCGCACAACATGAGTCTGGGTTCCCGGGGCAACAAATTGAGACCTAGTCCCAAAAAATAGCTGGGCGCGGTGGCACGCTCCTGTAATCCCAGCTATCTTGGAAGCTGAGGCTGAGGATCCCTTGAGTCCGTGGTACTCCGCGCAATGTGAGTATGGGTTCCCAGGGCAACAAAGTGAGACCTAGTCTCAAAAAAAAAAGTTGGGTGGGGGAGGCGGGAGGGTTAAAAATAAATAACTGAGTTCCAGGATCTAAAAAAAAAAAAAAAAAAAAGAATTCCAGTATCTGGATGTCCGAAAGCTGTCATTTAGCCACATGTAACACTGCCCTTCCCAGGTGCCCCTGAGAATGCAGGACGGGGTCCCCAAGGTGGATCAGCGACTGCCTTCCAAACACTCACAGATGGTTGTCTGCACCTGGATGCACTTATTTCACGTGAAGCCTAGCCTAAACTGGGTCCTACTCCACCTTCTGCCCCAGGGTGCCAGCAAACAAATCTCAAGGTGCCAGATCAGGGAGCTGGCAAGGTTGGCACTGGGGGTCAAAACCGGTCCAGTACTTGTTTTTGTAAATAAAGTTTTATTGGAACACCACCATGCCCATTTGCTTATTGAACACAGCTGCATTGGAGACACAAGGGCAGAATTGAGTGATGCCCTGACCCAGACACCACGACACTGGCGATCTGGCCCTTTCAGGGGGTTATTTTATTTATTTTATTTTATTTTATTTTATTTTATTGAGATTGGGTCTTGCTGTGTTGCCCGGGGTAGTCTCGAACCCGCAGACTCAAGCGGTCCCCAGCCTCAGCCTCCCAGGTAGCTGGGATTACAGGTACACACCACCACACCCGGCTATTTTTTTTTTTTTTTGAGACTGGGTCTTGCTATGTTGCCCGGGGTAGTCTCAAACCCGTGGATCAAGCGATTCCTAGCCTCAGCCTCCCAAGGCTGGGATTAAAGACGCATGCCACCATGCCCAGCCTTCAAGGGTTTATTGACCCCTAACTTTGATGAGCATGAGGAGGAGGATAACCCTGGAGTTTGACTCTCCGTCCACAAGGAAGGGCTGAGGGAGACGAGTCTCCCACTGGTCAGCCAGGCGAGTGCACAGGTCTGGGGAACGAAGGATTCAGCAAACCCTGGCCGCCAGCAGTGCCCCGGGGAGAGGGGATTGGTGGCTGTGACTTGCACCCCGATCCCACCGCCCAGGAGCTGGGGGGCCGCACACTGGGTGCCCGTGGAGAGCAGGGCATTCAGTGAGCCTCACAGGTAAAGCCTAAGAAGCAGGTGGGGCTGGCGCTGCTGTTCTCACTTCAGGGCTGGGAACACAAGGAAGGACGAAGGAGGGAAGAGTTCTTCCTTAAACATGACCGGGTCAGAGGTGGGCGGGGTGATTCCTGGTCCCCGATACCATCCACAGCTTCTTCACTCACCTTCCTTCCAGCACCTTCCTTTGCCCCTGCCTGGGGGACAGGCGGACCCCTGCGCCTTCACCCAACCAGCTGCTGGGCCAGCAGGACCCCAGGCCTCACCCAGCCCAGGCCCACTTGGGCCAAAGCCCCACACACGCCTCAAACGAGCGAGAAGACATAAAACACACAGGCAGTGGAAATGAAAATAATTCAAATAATCTGGACGTGCTGGCTTTAAAGTTCCATATAGGCTCATCAAGGCAGCAATGGTTCCACTTGAGGGGATCCTGGCTTCACTTCCTGCAGACAGAGAGGTTGCCCAGGCCCCAGCAGCTCCCACTTCCTTTATTTTACTTTTCAAATGTTGAAAACTTGTCAGCCGGGCACGGTGGCTCATGCCTGTAAGCTTCAACCTATGAAGCGGCTGGGACTGGCGATCGCAGTTCGAGTCCCACTCGGGGCATCACAGCAAGACCTAGTCCCCAAAAAGAATAGCTGGGCATGGTGGCATGCACCTGTCATCCCAGCTACCTGGGAAGCTGAGGCTGGGGATGGCTTGAGTCCGTGGTACCCCGGGCAACGTGAGCCTGCGGTTCCACAGGCAAAAATAGTGAGACCTAGTCTCAAAGAAAAAAAGGAAAACAACTGCATGCAACAAGGCAACAAGTGTTCAAGTCCTTAGCCATAGTGTTCAAAAATTCTCCACTGTCTCAGGTGTCACGTGCAAGGTTTAGAAAGGAAAGTGAAGAATTGGTCAAGAAGACATGTAGCAAAGGGTCAAAATTAATATTTTACTTGACCTTGATTATCTTATAATAATTATGTAGGAGAAAAAAGTGGGAGCTGTCATCTGAATCTAGGTCCTTCCATTCCCAGGAACCCAGGCTCTTAACCCAGCAGAGAATGGGGTTGGGGCTGCCAATGGTACAGAAGCAGGGCGTCCAGATTCTGGACTTGAGGTCCTCTAGATTGACTCCCACCTGCCTCCACCATCCAGAAGTGGGACCAGAAGTCAAGGTCAAGAGACCTGCTGGAATGAAGTCCCAGTGGATGGAGAGAGTCGGGCCGCCCACATCAATCCCAGCATCCTCAGCCGCTTCCACAAACAACCTGGAGGGCCAGAGGTTCCTTTCAAGTGGCTCCAGCGCTTCTTGGGGACAGACCTCACCTGCTCCCATTCATTAGGAGACAAGCCTATAGGCTGAACCTTGATATTAACCAACTTCAGTCCCCACACCCTCTTCCCCAGCTCAGCTGGGGAGCCCCTTCCCAAGGTGAGGGGACGAGCCCTACCAGCCGGTTCTCTTTATTGCCAGCTCCCTCCCTGCCAGCCACCCAGCCTGGAAGAGCAGCTCCCAGCTTCACAACCTCCAGCTCTGCTGGGACAAGGTCTGTAATTACATCAGGAACAGATCAAACAAAGCTGAGTTTGAATCCAGCTTTAGCAAGCGTAGTGACCTCAGGCCAGTCATGTGACCCCGTGACCTGTGAAAGCTCAGGCAGAGGATGGAACCCAAGGCTCTCGGTAAGAGCCAAGCCCCTATTAGGGCTGTTGGAAAGAACGAATGCGCTGGTTGATGTAAAGCATTTGGTTCCGTAGCATCTACAGCCAAGGATGTACACGGAGCCGGTCGGGCGCTCAGTGCCACACTGATACCCACCCAGAACAGCCTGCAGAGTCCATGGGCTGGGCTGAAACTCACCTCTGGATCCTTTAAGTGGCACCAGGCAGATGAGTTTCTGTCCTCCGAAGTCACTTATGCAATTTGTCATTCTGCTCCGTGTCTGTTTTCCCTAGATCTTATCTGTGCCTTCAGCTGAGTTATAAACTCCACGAAATTAAGAGGCTGCCTTCAGGCTCCACAAGCATCCTCAGCACCTGACCCCGAGTCCAGCCCGGAGTAGGGAGTTAACGAACACTGAGGATTGAATAAATAAATACAAGGGCGGGAAGAAGGTAACGATGCAAGCGTGGGAGCCCCATTTGCATTAATGAAGACCCGGCTGGTAACAAATGATGCTTGTCTGTCATCAGCAGATCCACTGAAAACCTCTATTGGGTCGAGTCGATTAATTAAGCATGGATAGAAGAGATGGAGGAGCTGGGGTTCCAGCTGCCTGTCTACACTGGCTGCCCTGACTTGAGGGGGAGGGGAAAGGTCTCCTCTGGAGACAGCTAGGGGAGCTCACCCTGAAGACACCTAAGGTGTGTCTGGCATGGTCTGCTCCATGCCCCCAGCCACCACCTCACCAAGGCCCACCTACAGGGCTCCCCTCTCTCTATAGGTTCACTGTAGCGTCACTGTTATTCCCATGTTGCAGATAAAATGGAGGCTGGGAAAGATTTGACTCTTGCCTGCAATTGCACCCCAAGAAAGAGGCAGCACTGTGGTTTGGAGCCTCCGTTTTGTTCCAGTTTGGGTCCAATTTGGGCCAATTTTGACCCATCTCAATCGGGGGTCTCAAAAGCAGCATCCATGTAGTGACACATTGCAATTTGGGGTGATCCCCCAGTTCCTGGACCCAGGAGAGAGAATGCAGTCCCCTGTGAGAAATGGGCAAGGTGTCCAGGCCAGGGAACCCGAGGTAGATGTCCAGGTACGGGGGACAGGTCAGGCAAAGGAAATAGAGGGCCCTCCCTCCCCTTGTGGGGAGGCAGAGGTTGCAGAGACCAGGGCAGTGTGAGGGCACAGGGCATGGGGGGGCTGGCACGGTGCCCACCTTGAGAGGTACCAACACCTATGACGTGTCTGAGCAGAGCCTCAGAGTCACATGAACTCAGCCCAGCGTGGCGGGTACCCTCGCGGCATCAAAGACAGGCTCCCCGAGTCCTGGAGAGCTTACAAGCTGAGTCACTGAGAGTCTGGCAGAGGCCACACTGCCCTCCCAAGCCTCCCTCTTCCCACCCCCTACCCGCTCCCCAAACTTGTGAGCCCGCATGGCTGCAGCGGGCACTGCTTCAAGACTTAGCACCACCTCTTCCCAGACTCTGAACTCAGGTCGAAATGGGGCAAAAGCCACTAACCAACAAACCATAGGAAAAAAAATCTTTTAAAATGCAGCTTCTAGGCCAGGCATGGTGGCTCGTGCTTGTAAGCTTCAGCCTATGAAGCAGCTGGGGCCAGGGATCATGGTTCGAGTCCTACCTGGGGCCCGTAGTGAGACCTAGTTCCAAAAAAATAGCTGGGCATGGTGGCGCGCGCCTGTAATCCCAGCTACCTGGGAAGCTGAGGCTGGGGATGGCTTGAGTCTGTGGTACCCCGGGCAACAAAAGCCTGCGGTTCCACAGCCAAAAATAGTAAGACCAGGCCGGGCACGGTGGCTCGTGCTTGTAAGCTTCAGCCTATGAAGCGGCCGGGGCTTAGGGATCGCGGTTCGAGTCCTGCCTGGGGCCCGTAGCGAGACCTAGTTCCAAAGAAAATAGCTGGGCGTGGTGGTGCACGCCTGTCATCCCAGCTACCTGGGAAGCTGAGGCTGGGGATTGCTTGAGTCTGTGGTACCCCGGGCAACGAGAGCCTGCGGTTCCACAGGCAAAAATAGCAAGACCTAGTCTCAAAAAAAAAAAAAAAAATATTAAGACCTAGTCTCAAATACATAAATAAATAAATAAAATAAAATAAAATGCAGCTTCTGCCGCTCAGATTCCCTCACAGACGCATAGCAGTTGCCACTCAAAATGCATTTTAACAACAGGGTTTATTTAACAAGGGAATTCAACCAGGAAACAAAAAGTCCTGAAAGTCACAAGTGGCCAGTTATCTTACCCCAGTCACCTTTCTCAGTCCCAAAGGTTCCAAAGACACATGTCCAACATGGTTCCCCTTTGCCCCTCCAAACCTGAGGCAGGCGCTCTGCAAAGTCCAGTCTTTCTCCAGTGTCTTCTCTTTGCTCCTTCCCCAGTGTTCCAAGTTGCTCCGCTTCTCCAAAGTGCTTCAAACTTTTCCCACAGTTGCTGATGCACAAATCAGCTTTCCAAATCCCTGTCCATCTCCAGGTACCAGTTCACTATGCCACCTTGCTGCGGCGCCACACTCTCCACATTAGCCACTCCTTCTGCCGGCCATCACAGCTCCTCGCCACCTCCAGCTCACTCTTCCAGGGGGCTTCTGCCCAGCCTGGTCACTCAGGCTACTCTTCACCCAACCACCATTCTCATCTCTCCTCTCCCCAAAAGTCTGTCTCTCTAGTCTCTGCTCTTTTCTTTTATATATTTTTTCTTTCTCCTAAAAGTCAGAGGCTCAATTTCCCTCCAGACACCCCCTAGGTGACACATTGTCTCTTCTGGGTCCACATCTGGAACTTGCAACAAAGTAAAAGCACTCTTAGCCGTTTTTCCTGATGAGGCCTCTTTTACCTCTGTTTTTCAGACACAGCTAATGGCATCAGTACCTATATTTTATTTTATTTTATTTTTTTGAGACTAGGTCTTGCTGTTTTTGCCCGTGGAACCGCAGGCTCTCGTTGCCTGGGGTACCATAGACTCAAGCAATCCCCAGCCTCAGCTTCCCAGGTAGCTGGGATGACAGGTGCGTGCCACCATGCCCAGCTATTTTTTTGGAACTAGGTCTCGCTACGGGCCCCAGGCGGGACTCGAACCGCAATCCCTCGCCCCGGCCGCTTCATAGGTTGAAGCTTACAGGCACAAGCCACCTTGCCCGGCCCCAGTACCTATATTTTAATACTGCCCATATTGGGGTCCCGGCTTCAACTCCACGCAGGCTTCAGGGTCAAACCTGGGGAGAGGGGAATGTTCCAGAGAGGTGGTTTCAACGGCCAAGGAAGCTAGTGGGTCGGGGCCCCAGGGCCCTCTCCATTCTCTCCTGACACAGCAGCCCCCACCAGACTGGAGAGGGGGGTGCAGGAGAGCTCCTTTGTAGTGGGCACAGCAGTGGGCCTGGCACTGGGGAGGGAGGAGGAAGTGCAGGTACCCCCAAAGATGTGATCAGGACCCCCGAAGTCTCAGAGCTGTCAGGAGAAGGAGATAAGAGCAGAGCGGGTAAGACCGTGAAGTCTCAACATCCACACCCCCAAACCAGGTAACGTGCCCTCCTTACGGGGACAGTGGGGCGCATGGCACACAGGAGGGGCCCAGTCCCAGGGTGGGGGAGGGGGTTCCAATGACTCCAGATGACCTGGCCTGCCCTCAAGGGTCCTCAGTCAGTCTTGGGAGGTGAGGAATTCAGGGGCTTCCTGGAATTCTGAAAACTGGAGGCCGGTCAGCCCCTCACCCTCACATCTAGGACATCCAGTGTCCACTGGCAATTTGCACAAGTGCACACCAGCCCAGCTGCCTGTACATGGTGGGCACAGGACCCCCGCCCACCAGACCCCAACTGTTCCTAGGTGGGGGGCAGGGACCTGTGGGGCAGAACTGCCCTCCTCCCCCTGATGCAGCAGCTCATGAAGAGTGAAGCCCCCAGCAGTCTGTTGGGGAGGTGTGGGGGGAGGGCCAACACTCTGGGGAAACAGCTGGAGGCCCCTTGCAGACTCGACAGTGAAGGGGATCCCATCCTGCTCCCTGCCAACCTATGGGTCCTTGGGATGTGGGGCGCCCTCTGCTGGCCACCAGGCACACATCCCCAAACGAGGAGAGGAAAGCTTCCTTTTTTTTTTTTAGACTAGGTCTCACTATTTTTGCCTGTGGAACCGCAGGCTCTCGTTGCCCAGGGTACCACAGACTCAAGCAATCCCCAGCCTCAGCTTCCCAGGTAGCTGGGACTATAGGCGTGCGCCACAGCACCCAGCTATTTTTTTGGAACTAGGTCTCGCTACATTGCCCCAAGCGAGACTTGAACCGCGATCCCTGGTCCATGCTGCAGCTTCCTAGGCTGCCGCTGACAGGCACACATCACCGTGCCCGGTGAGAGGAAGCTTCTAAAGATATAGACACCCTGACTCTGGGTTTCGCCGAGACAGTGGTGTGGGAAGTGGGAGGGCAAGCTCCACCAGCCTCTCCCTGCAAAAACCCAGTAGGGCTCTTTGTAGCTCCGAGGCTCATTGGGTGTGGATGCCACCCTCCAGGAGCAGGGCTTAAAGGTGACCCTGAAATCAGATCGAAATCAGCAGAAGCCACCAACAAACCACAGGGAAAAAACTTTAAAACACGGCTTCTGCCGCCCAGCTTTCATTACTGGCGTGTAGCAGCTGCCACTCAAATGCAGTTTGTAACAACAGGCTTTATTAACAAGGGAAACTAACCAGGAAAATGAAAAGTCCTTAAACCACAAGTGACAGTTATCTTACCCCAGTCATCATTCTCAGTCCCAAAGGTCCCAAAGACACAGTCCAAGATGGTGCCCTTTGCCCCTCCAAACCTCAGAGATAAGCACTCTGCAAATGTCCAGTCTTTCTCCTGAGTCTTCTCTTTGCTTCCTCTCTTTCCAAGTTGCTCCACTTCTCCAAGATGCTTCAAACTTCTTCCACAATTGCTGATGCACAGATCAGCCTTCCAAATCCCTGGCCGTCTCCAGGTACCAGCTCACTATGCCACCTTGCTGCGGTGCCACACTCTCCACACCAGCGACTCTTCTACAGGTCACCATGGCTCCTTGCTACCACCAATTCTCACTTCCACAGGGTTTCCCCTGACCAGACCACATGGGCCTGTTCTCTCAGTCATCCATTCTCATCGCTCCTTCCTTTTCCCTTTCTTTTTTTCTTTTTTTCCTATCCTTGCCCTTTCCTTTTATCTGCCTTTTGGCTTTTCTCGCTTCTTCTAGTGGGTCTTTCTCTCAGACCCCACCCACCATGGTATTTTGGTGCCAATACAATTTTCAACTGCGTCATTACACTATATCACCCCCACATTCTTTGCTCCTCCCTTCCCAGAGAGTCTGTATCTGAACCTGGGAAGACATGGGGCTCCTTGTAGCCAGCAGAACGCACCAGAAGAGACAAGATTCACCATCACCTCACTTTGTCTTGTTTCGTAGGGGAAACAAAACCATTTGCTCAGAGACTGAGATTGTCTTTACAGTCGTTTTATTTTACCCAAGTTCACCAGGAACCCATCATTTATAACAAGTAGATTACTCAACCAACAGCATATAGTAAGATGCCTCTCCAGCAGCCAGTACAGAAAGGGGTTCCTCCAAATCACCGAGGCGCTGATAACACTAGTGTTTCAAGCAGAGAGAACAGAGGAGAAAGTCCACTTCCAGCTGAGGTGGCATTTTCTATGAGTTGGCACAGGGAGCAGGCGGAGCCACCTACATGCTGACATCCAGCAAACGCTCTAGGAGGAGACACCTTGGAGATGGAGTTGGAAGCCTACAGGCATGGCTGTGGGAGGCGAGCAGCTCCAAGAACAGTAATCAGCAACAGGAGTCCTCATCTTCCAGAGATAGCTCTAGGGTGCCTCTCCCAGGCAGGAATAGGTGATCCAAGGCCTCCTGGGTCAGCTGTGCAGTTTTAGGCCAGTGGTGACAAGAAGGCACCTTGGCCAGGGCAGGTGCAAGTATGTCAGACTTGAGCAAGCTGTTCAGATCACACACGTGTGTCATGATGAGAAAGCCCCAATAGCCAACATTAAAACAATGAAATGAAAGTGTGTTAACTCAAGCTGGGCATGGTGGCACATGCCTGTAATCCAAGCACTGGGAGGCAAGAGGCTTGGGATTGCTTGAGTTTGCAGGTTCGAGACTACCCCAGGCAACATAGCGAGACCTGGTCTGGAAAAAGCAGCAAGGCATGGGGGTGGGTGCCTGTAATCCCAGCTACTTGGGAGGCTGAGACTGGGGATCACTTGAGTTTGTGAAATAAGGATTACCTCAGGGCAACATAGCGAGACCTAGTCTCAAAAAAAAAAAAAAGAGGCTGGACATGGTGGCGCATGCCTGTAGGTGGCAGCCTAGGAAGCCATGGCCTGGGCTAGGGATCACGGTTCAAGTCATGCTGGGGGCACATCCCAAAAAAATAGCTGGGTGTGATGGCATGCACCTGTAATCCCAGCTACCTGGGAAGCTGAGGCTGGGGATTGCTTGAGTCTGTGGTACCCCGGGCAACGTGAGCCTGCGGTTCCACAGGCAAAAATAGCGAGACCTAGTGTGTTTATTCAAGCCACAAATGACCTTCTTAAACCAACCTTCAAAACATGGCCTTGAGATCAGAACAAGTCGGCACACAACACACCATCTTAGCTGGGACATTCACCCTTAGAGCTGCATAGAAGACACCAATGACCATCCCACCCCCACCCGCCAGAGGCCACCATGATACAAGGAAGCCCAAGACACAGGAGAACGTCCTGCGTCTACTCTAGTCTCACCCATGAGTTCCAGTCCCCTCCAGCTGTGAGTCCTGTCAAGGCCCCAGACATTGAGCACAGAGACAGTCTGCCCCCCTTGAAACTGACCCAGACCCCAAAATTGGTTACCATGACAAAGGGTTGCTTTAGGAGGTGTGACACAGCCCTGTGAGTGAGTGGAACACAAGCACCACCCATTGCATCTCTGAACCTCCACGTATGGCAAGGATACTGTTCTTGACACCAGGTGACCTGTCCTGTGGCCCTGAACACGCCCCCGGGCTGTAGAGTTGGAGTAACAATACCTGTTTTGCCCATCTCTGTTTGTGGTGATGGTGGTGGTGGTAGTGTATTTGTGTTTGGAGGAAGCCAAGGCGCAGTGGTGTGCGCCTATAATCCAAGCGCTGGGAGTCTGAGGCCAGGAATAACTTGAGTCTGTGGGTTCAAACTGCCTGGGCAACATAGCAAGACCTAGTCTCAAAAACATAGCCAGGCATGGTGGCAGGCACATGTAATCCCCTGGGAGGCTGAGGCTAGGGATCACTTGAGTTCGTGGGTTCGGGCCCACCCCAGGCAACATAGCAAGACCTCGTCTCTAAAAAAACTTGAAAAAAAAATGACTTCAAAGATGCAAAAGCCTTTTGTAGTTTAGGAGTTAAAAATGAAGACACAGGGCTGGCCTGCTTGGGTCCCCATTCCAGTCCCTGTCAGCTGTCAGAAACAGTGTGACCTTGGTTGGGACACTTAACCTCTCTGGCCCACCTGCAGTGGCTCCCTTGTGTGTAAAATGGGAAATGGGGACCAAGAGGGGGGTGGAGCTGTGTCAATA